>NNCF01127820.1:43866-189856 GCA_002313205.1 Laupala kohalensis
AACAAACACTCCTCCCCAATTCCTTCACGCAAGTCACAGTTAAGTAGGAGAATCTGAACCCGCCATAAGACAATAAATGAAATAATAAGATTTTTCATTGTATCGTTCTTTCCCTTCGGATTCGGCTTAAATTGTACCTTTTGCCATGAAGTCCTGAAATATCTGTAACTATATTAAATATCGACACTGAATAAAGTGACACGACCCTGAATAAAGTAGATTAAACTAAAAAAAAATGTATCAGTGTTCCTTTTATTTGCAGATATGCATGAATGTCACATGATTATTGAAAATATGACGGCAATTTATGTCGATCACTTTATTTGTCTTGTAATTTAATATCCATTTTTTATTTTCTCCGTGCAGGGTGCCTTGTAGTGATATACAGGGCCTTGGAGTACATTTCTCACCGTTGTTGGTCATATAGTGTAAATTACTCGACTCAAACATATCAGTTGCATATAAATATGATTATTTCCTCTATCATAATTGAAGTTCTGAATCTTGTTTATTGGTTGTGGTTAATACTAATCACAGGATGATCGATTAACATAATGGAATTCCTTTGCTCAGTTTATATTGAAAACCAATACACAATTAATAGTCGATTGATATACACAATAATATTACAATGTGGAGTACGTATTATGAGTCGTGAAAACGTTCGCAGGCATTATAACAACACAATGCATTTTATGAATATGTAATATCAATGCAGTGACCTATCGATGTGTAAAAGTGATATATAAATCATAATAACCTCAGTGTGAACAATAGAAGAGAAATATTGAAATTTTTGAGGATATTAATTCAAATATATTTTAATATATAATGGGTGTAATAACATACTACAGGAATTTTGGAGAAAAAAAGCAGCTAAAAGAACTATTACTTAAATTAAGTCATATAATACGGAGGAGTGGTTTTTTTTGGGATGAAGGAATCTAACCCATTAAAAATCACACGAAGAATAAAAATAGTTTATTGAAATTGAATGACTTAGTTTTTCGAAATTTAGTTAAATTTGCTGTGATTTGAATCCATTTGAGGAAAGATTGGTTGAATCTTTGATTCTAGTCACATTTCATTCAGAAATAACTCTCGAGCCTGGAAATAATATATAGCTTTACATTTGACAATAAATGTTAATAGTGTACTGAATACAAACAGACACCAAAAATAATTTTATTTGACCACTATATCAAATTGTAAGCTAAGTATACACGAAAGAATTATAACATCTTGCAAGTTTTGATTAGCAAACATCAACCGTAAATTTCATGCTACACGGGTTGGATTATAAAATTAGATTGTTTGAGTACTCCAATAAAATTTAATAATTTGAGTAATTTTTAAATCTTAAAACTCTAATATATTGGCCTTCAGAAATAGTTTTTCTACGGTGCGTAGATCGTGTGACATATTTGTTGATCCACTTCACCAAACGCTCACGCCTTTAAAATGTAACTAAAACATATGTAAAACACTGTAAAAACAACAGTTAAAACCCCAATAAAATAAAGAACCGTTTTACTCGATTGTCTCCAACGGACTATCGAACATCTAAAAAGAAATCTTAAGAAATTTGACAAACTCGTAATAACGCGTTATGTCTCTGTGAAAATTCAAAATACTTAGAAATTTTGTTCAATGAATTTTCGGAAACAAATTATTTAAAAGGTGATATTACTTTTTACCTTTCTGACCGTGAAGTAGTTGGGAGCTACTCATGAAAAGAATTTATTTCTTTGTTGACTCATTGTACTTTTTCCATTTGTTTGGCTCGTGGAACTTGTGCTTCTCTCATAAGGCTAATGGTCTACATGCCTCGACGACACATTGCTGCTGTAGAAGACACTTCCGTTGCAGAACTTCGTAGTTTTACGCTTGAATGTGTTTATTCTGCAGTTTATTTGACTGTAATGTGATTTTAGTGGCATATAGATCTTGTTTTCATATTTCATTCCTTTCTTTTTCACAGAAAAATGTTATTAGTATTTGCGACCAAACACAATAATCTATGTTGAAAATCTGAACCGAAATATTAGTGTATAAATTTAGAAAGCACCATTATGGAATTAATATTGAATTAGATTCAAAGTTCATAAAAATTTGATCGCAATTTAAAAAAAATCAGAATTCATACATTTTTCTCTCCTAACATTCCATGAGCGGTTAATTTCACATGATCCGTGTAAGTAAGGTACTATGTATCTTAGAACAAATTATGGAATCGATTACTTCTAAATTTTTATGAACTTGATATACTATTTTATGTCTCTGAAAACAAGATTCTTAGACTTTTTTTTCTTGAGACACTTCTCTTAACATCATCTTCGTAAAAATCTCCTTCTGATGGAACTACGAGAAATTCTAATGAGTAATCATAGTATAAAAAGTAATTTTAAACGTCTGGAAATGTGATGAATAAATAGGTTCCTACAAAAAATTCTTACCACAAAATGACTTTAATACTCGTTCATGTGAGACCATAAAAATGAATCACTGGATAAAGGAAAACCAATTGTTCTCGATCTTCACTTTATTTACTTCGAATGTCAAATGAATAAAGACGATTGTTTCGTATTCATGAAAGAGAAAACACTCCGCGCATATGAAGTTTATTTCCATTTTTTCCTCGCTCTGGAGAAAGTCGTGGACAATGAAGTATTTAAAAGGGTTCATGGCATAAAGAAGTTAGTTTCTCAAGCCGTGAGTGACTTCGCTCAACTTTGGCTTGCGGTTTCCATCCCAACGCCTATATCTCTCTCACTCCTTGCTCCCATTTCGGCCTTTAACCACTGCCGAATAGACTGCCTAAAACTCCCAATAGAGAGCTCCCTAAGCCGTTAAGTAGCTTTGCGAAAAAGTTCACATTTTACAAGAACATAACACCGTACCAATGAAACTAGAAGAACCAACGATCGCCCAAAGAAGCTTTTCTTGTGGAGAAGCCTTCATTTCTTTGACGAGGTGAAAGTTTGCAGAGGAATGGTCCTTCGTGAGAAGCGGCCGTCGTCCTTTTGGAAGAATCCAAACTTGTATTCTAGAAAATGATAAACAGTGGAAATCATTAACGTACTGTATTCACTTTTCAATGTGTGTATCAGTCGTTCCTACAACATGGATGGAATTTTTGATTGTTTTTCTTGTTGTTTCAACTTCCTCCACTGAAAAAGAAACCAAACCAAAATTTTATGTTTTATGAATTATAGATCATTAAATATATTTAAGAAATATTTTCTTATTTGAGATAAAACATAATAATATAATTTTAAATATGATAGCAAATGTCATTGGGAATAAAACTAAGATTAGAAAATTAATTAAAAATATGAGCTATGCTAAATCCGCCTCAACCTTAGCGCACTGGATTGGAATTGATGGGATGGTATCTAGCTGCTTTCGGTGAATATATTAGTATATTACTCTCAACGTGGTCATACGCAGTTTATGACAGCTTTTTTGACAGTAAATTTATTTATTTATTTATAAACTCTAAAAATTCCCAAACTCTAATTCACAATATATAGAGATTTCCCATATTTCGTCTGTAAATGGGTGTTTCAAGGATTAGCCTAGTCTTCTCTTGTATTTTATATTTTATTTGCTTATTATAATCAAATTAATGATATGGTTATTTGAATAGTGCCATATAAATGAACATTCATAAATACTTTACAAATTTACAAGAGAGTTTAATGACATAAATAAATCCATATTTATAAATTATTTGCGTGAAGAAACATGGAGAGATGTTTACAATTGCCAAAACACCGACGACAAATTCAATGTATTTATCTCAATATTCCTAAAACATTACAACTCTAGCTTTCCCATAAAACGCAAGTTAATTAACACAAAGAAATACAATAGATGGTCACCCAAGTGATAAGAATTTCTTTAAAAAACAAACGCCGTTTATATTCTCTTTCAAAACGCTATAACCAACCACCCGAATTCCATAATTATTTTCGTAAATATAAGACTATTCTCCGAAAAGTAGTCTATGCAGCTAAAGTTATGGAAAACGACAGGCATATACTAAAATCGAACAACCGGATGAAAGCCATGTGGAATATTGTTAACAATTACACGTCAACTTCTGAAAATCGCGAAGAAAATGTTTCTTTACTAAACGATGGCAAGATCGTGTCAAATCCTCAGGACATCGCAAGTTTGTTTAATTCTTACTTCTCAGAAGTTGGTCAAAACCGGTACTCAATATATCCAAATCAATGTCCTCCAATTATATCCACCCACATACCCAATTCTAAGTTCACTTCCGAAACTAACGCCAGTGAAGTNTTTCGTCCCACGCTAAATTAAATCCACTCGTAAATAATTTTAATAGTTCTTTATCGGAAGGGGTGTTTCCCAACATATATAAGAGAGCTAAAGTGAAACCTTTACACAAGAAAGGTAACAAACGTAATATTGGAAATTACCGACCAATATCTCTACTACCCACTTTCTCAAAAATCCTAGAAAAATTGTTCTATAAGCGTCTTCTAGATTTTTTATCAAAATATAACATTCTCTCTGACGATCAACACGGTTTTAGGAAATCCTTTTCCACTACAAGCGCCATATTTTCCTTCTTAAACGATGTTACCACATCTCTAGACAGTGGAGAAAATCCTCAGGGTGTTTTTCTTGACTTATCCAAAGCATTCGATGTCATCGATCACGGAATTCTCCTTACCAAATTGCATTCTTTAGGCATTCGTGGACTTCCACATCAATGGCTAACTTCTTATTTAAAAGATAGATATCAACAAGTAGAAATATCCTATACTAAAAATAAAATACTTGAGCGTTGTCTTTCAGAAACAAAGCCACTTACTTGCGGAGTACCCCAAGGATCAATTCTCGGCCCTATACTCTTTTTATTGTATGTGAACGACATGTCATCATCCACATCAGATTGCAAAATGGTTCTTTTTGCTGATGACACTAATTTACTATGTAAACACGCCAATGCTCAAAAAGTTTTGTCTAACCTTTCGACTTGGTTCCATGCAAATCGTCTCATTGTAAACACTGACAAAACAGTGTCTATGTCATTTCACAATAGTATCACAAAATCTTTACCCCAGGTTTCTCTTTCTTTAAACGGAACACAATTAAAAACTGTTACAAATACAAAATTCTTAGGTCTCCATATTCAAGACAACCTCAAATGGAATTGTCACATTGACAATCTTAATTCCCAATTAAGCAAATTGTGTTACGCATTCCGAATCTTAGTTAACGCAGTTAGTCCACGTATTTCCCGTTGCGTATATTTTGCAAACGTTTACTCCCATTTACGTTACGGCATTACTTTCTGGGATAATTCCGGTCAGAGTATTCAAACTGTCAGAATTCAGAAGAGGATAGTTCGGATAATTTGTAAATCTCATCCCCGAAACTCTTGTAAACCTTTATTCAAGGAATTAAATATCTTAACACTTCCCTGCATTTNCTCTTGTAAACCTTTATTCAAGGAATTAAATATCTTAACACTTTCCTGTATTTTTATTTATGAAAAGGTTGTTTTTGTTAAGACCGAATTACTGAAGCACTACCCTTGCTTCATACGAAACAGTCTCGTTCACGAACACAATACTCGCAATAGCAATAATATTCATCGCCTTCCAGAGTCAACCACTCTTTGCCAAAAAGGACCTTATCATTCGGGAATCGTTCTATATAATTCCCTGCCCAAGAATATAAAAGATATTATGAAATTGAATATCTTCAAATCCGCGGTTAAAAACTACCTCCTGCACCAGTGCTTCTACACTGTAAAAGAATTTATTGATTTTAACAAAAGTTAAATTCGTCTTGTACTTTATCACGCCATTGCTGTAGTACTTTTTAAACAACTTATAACAATTTCAAAAACTATTTTCTTGCATGATTGTGTTGTCTTATGGCTCATATTAATTTAGTTTTATGTGTACTCAACTTTGGCACGGTTGTGTACATAAATTCTGTAGCCCCATCCTGGCCCGGGTTTTTCTCCGTTTTTCCTTCTGGTAGAGGCGGATTTATCATACAGGTTCTCTAGGCTTTGTCTAGGGGCGTGTTTATTGTAACAATAAATCGTGAATTTAGTGGGTTTTTTTTCAACTCTTATGATTTTTAAACACTATACTCAGAATAATCTATAGTTCGATAATAACTTGTACATGTTTTTTTTTGCTAAAATTACAAACATATTGACATTCTATTAGTATTATAACTCGCAGCCAACTTTTTATCTTTTCTAGGAATTTTTGCTGAATTTTTTTTTGAATCCGCCTCTGCCTTAAGGCCCTTGATCGGAATTGATGGGATGGTCCCTTGCTTGGTTCTGGAGAGTAAATTAGTTTATTGTCCTCCACGTGGTCATACGCAGTTTGTACTGTTTTTTGACAATAAATTTATTTATTTATTTATAATATAGTATTTACCATAATGTTATACTAAAAAGTGGAATATAAATTTCTTTTATATTATCAGTGCTTTCCACATGTTAAACTTTCATCTTTCAGACCAGATCTGTTTCTTCACGGTATCACCAAACGTGATAAATTTATTTAATAAAGCATGATTTTGCATGCATATCTAAAAACCAAACATCTATGTTGTGCTTCCGATGATGACAAACGAGTTTTATAATACATTTCTTACTAAAGTTTAAAGAATATTTTGCCAGTCTTCTAAGAAATTTTCTACACTAACCTCCCTGCTTGATTTCGTCAGAGTTATTTAATTTTTCTTTTTCAACAACAACAACCTACGTCTGCTTGTCCTGGTGTTTAATGCAGTTGTCAGTTTCATATCAATATCGTTGTTTCCAAAGTTGTTGCGAAAGTCACATTTAAAACAAATAATAGTTGTAATATGCAAATTTGATAATGAAATTGATCGATACAAAATCGGGAGGAACGAATAAGGCTGAGCAGGTGAAACAAATTTTTTTGTGTCAATTACACAAAGTTTGCCGAAAGTTTAGAATAGAAATTCCAATGGTTGGTACATTATGTGTAGATTTAATGTGTGGGTGACAAGGATAGTTCAAGAGCAGGGTTTTGTTTATGGTGATAATTTTTCTGAAACGTGTTCTACTTCCACGATATTTGGAAACAAACAATCCACTCATTTAAACAAGTTTTGTGACTGAATTCAATACTATTCATATCTATTGTTTGTAGATTTTCGTGTAAGGAGTTCGCATAACTTTTATATTTAGGAAACTCGTTTCAAGAATAGAAAATATTTGGGACCCGCTACAGTAAGGAATTATCTTGGAAATATATCCGTTTTAGTAGATTTTGTTAAGAGTGGAAGTACAAGCTTTCATCAAAACTTTCTAAGTACCTTGCTGCACATCTTAGTGACGGAATTTGAACAATTAGGAATCAATCGAATTCAGGAGTATCTTTCAAAAGAGGGAAAGAGCTAAAGAGTGTCAGAGAAAAGAATGAAAACGAAACAGTATCAAAATGAATTAGTTTTTTATTTAGTAGGTTGATAATACTAATGTTCAATTTATTTATTTATTTACATTTCTTTTGATCTTGATCATCAGACCGCCTCGTCTTCAAATTGTGACGGGTCTCTAACAGGTGATGGTGCACAATATACTAGTATTCAGTTATTTGCTTGGTTTAAGTACTGACATTGAGAAGAAATATTAGCGTGAGGAATAATCGACTCTTTTATACTCATAATTAACAGAAGAGACGACGATAAAGCGAGTTATTAAAAGTAGGAGCATAATTATATAAATTGTGCTAAAAGCATTAAAATAAATTAATAAATAAAGTTTAATTTGTTTTCAATTAATCATTATAAAGCGCGTCCCTCGCGGATATTACGTTCACCTATTTGGTAATGAGGATAAGTTTGAAATGAGAATGATTTACTTCTAGCAATATATATTGGTTTACAATTAGCATGATGGTTCACAAGTTTGGGGCAATTATTTATGAATACGCGAACTACACCTGTTAAGGAGAATATCGTTCCCAGAATTTAACGCATTCTGTTGAATATATATCAATCTCATACGTGTGTTGTCAAATCCATCTGAAATCCGTCGAACCGTATTATAATATTAGTGAGATGTAGGAAAGTTAATTAGAAATAAGTGAAGGTGACTAATGTCCTTTTCAAACAAAATGGCAATGGCGTTATTTCATTTGGATATTTCTCAGTTATTAGAGAGATTAAATTTCCACATATGGTAAATACATGACGCGAGTCATCCGATGATTCCTATCTTTGATCTAAAATGCTTCTGGACTAATTTGAATGGACTGCAGTCGTCCCCTGTAATCTCGCTGAGCGATGCAAACCAATCGAATGAGAATACTGATATAAATAATGCATTAGCTAAAATGCTTTTGACTTGTCTGCTCAATTCTGTCCTGTCGAAGGATGCAAATGTTCGTATTCTTCTGCAAATTGATGAGTCTGGAATGTTTTTATATCTGGTTGCTCATTGGAGATTTTGTGGTACATTTACGGCGTCGGGTCAGAGGAGAGGTATGAAGTAACTCACGTACGCGTGATTTCATAAGATACTGTTGACGTAGAATTTTTCGGTTTAATATTATTCAAAAACATTTTTCGTTTGAATATTTTACAAACAGGAGCCAAATTTTAAAAAAAATGTTCGAAATTAAAGCTTTTGATCTGTTTTAGGATATGGACCACAGATGATATGAACAACAAATAAGTTTCAAATATAAAAAATGAAAATTGTGAACAAATTGTTGATTTCTTGGTGAATTTTTTAAAAACAAAAATGTTAATTTTCACGTACAAATAGGAAAAGGTTCAAATGTAGTTTGAACCACATTTCAAACAATATTTGTACTATATATTATAAGTGGTCATGGAATTCAATACACTTTTGAAATGTATAAAGAAATAAGTCGCTTTTCTTGATGGACGTCACCGCTCCCCAAACCCCTTTTTAAAGGGATTCGCCCTGCCATATTTCACTTCTTAACACTTTCTTTACAAATGAAATTAACAACATATTGCTAGGCACCATATTTCTAATGTAGAGATAATTGCATTTACGTATTTTATTACGAGAAGTACATAGTTCACCACATTTACTTCGTTGTACGTATTACTCAAGTGGATTTTTTAAACCTGGTAACGGTGGCTGATGGATGCGTCTGACTGAGCTGCGTGCTGAGGTTACTCAACGGTAAATTTAGAGGTTGAACTGTTCACGAAATTAATTACCAGGAGAAACAGGAAAAAAATCGAAGTGTGCAGGCAAAAATTCAGATAAATTCGGCCCATAGAGACCGAAAAAGAACTAGATTAAATGTGAATAGCAAATTGTGACATGTATAACATAAGTTAATGAGCATAGCAATGTGTTTTTATGGAATAGTGAGTACTTTCATTCAACAAGAACAAGAAGAAGGATTCAATAGAGATGTTATATAATTTTGAGCAAAATGGGACTAGTGGATGTTGAGAAATAAATTAAACAATGTGATGTTTGCATTTTACGATGATAAATTTCAAGCACGGTAAAGGCTAAGTTCTAATAGAATTCTGTGAAACGTCGTAAGTAGATAGCTAATGGACAGTAGACGCAGCTTGTAGGAAGAACCCCGCAAGAAATATATGCAATACCTTGTAGAATGTTAAAAACATAGAATTCGTAATATTTACGGCAAGGTCATATACAACGTGCACGGAATAGCATAGAGAATGGTGTGATGCATGCTATAGTGTAAAGTGGCACCTGAAATACTCAGTACAGTAGGCTCCTCCACAGATTACAACGTGCTATAGATATTATATCTACGCAGCCACAGGTAGGGGACAGAACAAAACAGAGTGATTCAAAATTCTTATTACAAATTTATAGGTGTTGTAAAGGGGGACTCATAACAGCAACATTTGGTAAGTAACCCATGTCCGGAAATGCGCCATTTGGAAGATAAACGACTTTGAACGATGAAAGGCAATACACATTGCCAAAGGACTGTGTCATGCGATGGCTTGGGTGATGTCATGTCCCGTGTCATCAGAAAACAAACCAATGAAATACAGACCTAAGTCACTGTCGCACTCTGCTACTTAGGTCTGTACGACTCTGACATTGCCCTGCAGAAGGCCACAGTATGATGGCCGAAACGTAGGTAGTTGTATCTACTAAGACGCGGTTTGTCCCGGACAGACAAGTTCATACTAACTCCGACCGTGGAAGCCTACGTTTAGAAACCAATGAATTGTTGCGCATGTACACCAGTTGCCACAAAGCGATTGAGAAAGACGGTGCATTAAAAAACTGGCGGAGTACATGTTTTTCGAGTACACCGACATGTTGCTCATCTACGAAGAAATTGGACTAAATGATCGATAAGCACAACGCTTGTATCACGGACGATTTCCGGGTTGTGCCCGTCCATCACATGCCATATTTGCAAAATTGGAACAGCGACTACGGAAAACCGGTACCTTTAAGAATAATAGAACCGATTGTGGTCGTGACCGGACGCTCTGCACTGTTGACTTGGAAGAGGAAGTCATCTAACTGGTCGACCAGAACCCGTCTACGAGCACCCGCAACATCGCAGGTGCCGTGGATGTATCCCAGACAAGCGTCTGGCGAGTTCTCCATGAACAGCAACTTCACCCATAGCAGCTCCAGAGTGTGCAAGCATTGGGTCAAGCTGATTTTGGCGCCACGTGCCGATTACTGCGCGTGGTTTCTACATCGTTGTGTCGACATACCAGACATACCAGATTCTTTTCACAGATGAAGTGCATTTCACAATCGAAGATTAGCTCAACCGTCGTAACAGCAACATTTGGAATGAGGAAAACCCTCATACCACACATGCCCATAGATTTCAAATTCGTTTCGGCATTAATGTGTGGGCTGGTATTATTCATGGTCATCTGATTGGCCCGTGTATTCTACCACCCCGTCTAACGGGTCACAACTACTTGACCTTCCTGCAGGACGTTCTGGTGCATTTGAAGGTTGTGCCATTGCACATCCATCGGACGATGTGGTTCCAACATGATTGCGCGCCAGCCCACTTTTCACGCGACGTCCGTCAGTACCTTCACCAAATATTCGGGGACAGGTGGATAGGTCGCAGTGAACCGATTCCTAGGCCACCATGATCGCCCGATTTAACACCTCTGGACTCTTTCCTGTGAGGCTACATGAAGAGTATTGTTTAAAAAAACCTTTTCCGTGGCAGACCCATCACCTTGCCCGTGTAATGGCTGCAGCGTAGGTCATTCAAGACACTCCAGGGCCTTTGGACTGTGTGTATGTGAACAGTTCGCAGGTACACTTTATACAACAAAACTGGTAATCGCCACTTCAAGTATACGTTGTAGTTTACGCAGGTACAATTTGGTCGATGCACGTTCAGCGTAGGCTTTGACGTTATTTCAAAGTCGTTTTTCTTCCAAACGGCGCATTTCCGGACATGTGTCTATTACCAAATATTGCTGTTCTGAGTCCCCTCTACAACACCCATAACTGTGTAATAGGAATATTGAATCGTCCAGTTTATGTGTACAATAAAGGAATGCCCTATGTTTCGAAATGATCGTGCAGGTAGCGAATTGAAAGCACCTGAAGCAATCAGTCAACTCTCGTTTGCAGGTGGGTTCTGCGCAAGCGTAGTTCTGCAAAATTAACATTCCCGCGTTGAAGATATAGTATATTCTTCAGTAACCGGCTGGAGCCCGTTGTGTAAACAGCGAAATTATCCAAGGTGTTACTCCATCGCAAAAGGGTAGTTTAAACTTACGCCACCAGGGCGCGCCAGTGACCGGTCTCAAGGTTATTAGTTCTCGAAGGAAATATTTCAGAATTCTTTTCACAGAGAGCGCAGATATCGCCCTTCGTCGGATAATTTGACCAACAGAACAGAAGGGACCGAGATAATCTGGTTACACGTGTCCAAGATAAATAATACTATATAATTCTAGAGGGTAGCCACTTAATTGGGTCTGCCTGATTAAGCAAGCAGCCGTTCGGTGAACCACTGGACGAACGGACGAGCCTCACCACCCCGGTAACCAATCTCGGGTTCGCCCCCGAGTAACAGATCGGATGCTGGGGATTTTCCGAAGTGGTAGAGAATAAGTCATGATCTTTGGGTGGTCACGATCTTAGTCTCGGGTGTTAAAACGAGTAGGCAGTGTAGGGGTATTGAACCCTCAGGTTGAAGTAGACAGCCTGACGCCCCTTAATTGGGTTGGTCTCTGCCGGGAAGTGGTTTCCCCACCCGTGGCACGGGTAGGAAGATTCGAATTTCATTGGGTTGGCATTTACGGCTGCCGATCGGTGAGCA
This sequence comes from Laupala kohalensis, assembly GCA_002313205.1. Taxonomy (NCBI): domain Eukaryota; kingdom Metazoa; phylum Arthropoda; class Insecta; order Orthoptera; family Trigonidiidae; genus Laupala; species Laupala kohalensis. The sequence continues at coordinate 56,196 of NNCF01127820.1, forward strand.
GGATTGCTGCTCGGCTACGACAACTAGACGTGTCGCCGTCTACCAGTGCGTATACTGGAAGGTCACCTGTAGCGCAATATCCCAGCCCTGCCCGGACAGGCAGGGTGGCCGCTGAGTCGGCAGCGTCCGACACGGGACACACTTAAAGTGTTCTCTCAGACTCATACACTGGTCACGAGATGTTACGGTAGACAATGGAATGTCCCTCAAAACATAAATAGGTACGATATAATAAAAGGTACGATTATATATACAAAGTAATGCAACCACAGTCCGGTAAGTAGTTCCTATTAACGAACTAAGGGGCCGGACTCGTGTTAAACACGAAAAATATGTATGAACAAGTATATATCCTTGTAAATTATGATATTTTTAGTTTCAAAAGAATAGATATGTGGATGCGATTGTAACTAATTTGCAAGAAATCGTAAGTATATATTTTGTATAATTGTGAATTTGGGATATTTTGTAGATGGAGTTTACACGATGGGGCTGAATTTTGGGGGGTGACAAATTTTCGTGTTTTTTATGGAAATTATCGGCAGATGTTAAAGAAAATGTATCTGCTTGGTGGATCGTATTATATAGAGTTTGACTATTGCAATGATTTATGCATTTGTGTCTCTTACAAATTGTTGCGTTCAGTTTACATAGAAGTTCCATGATAATTGGTAGGTACAGTAACTACTTATTTTCAATCAGTTTTCAATCGGTATGGAAATTACATCATATATGTACCTGTAGGGAAGGAAATATTGTTGATGAAAGTGTTAACTGTAAGACACGGAAAGAAGCAAATTTTTAGAGGAAATGTTGAACAGGAGATACAGAACTTAATATCAAAATAACGAAAACTGTACTAGAGTCAACGAACTAGTATGAAGAAATTGAAATATTTCGTAGAGAGGAATGCATAGTAAATGAAAATTTAAAGAAATACTGTAAAGTGGAAGGTAAGATCGTGAAATCACTGATGAAATCCCGAATGGTCTGGCAGGACGGAAAATGAGCGAGATATGGAACTAGGAAATAATGATGAGTCAATACATTGTTGCTCTTCTGTTTTTCAGGAGCCTGTGTGGTGTCTAATAAGGGCAACTCGGGACGGAACAACCTCTAATAAATAGCGATGTGTTGAATATTTTATCCGGTTGTAAAAAACATCCCCTTTGTAATCTTATTAAGAGACTTTGAGAAAACTTAAACAAAATCGAAAATGGTTTTTTTTCCAATCTATACTTCTTGGAATTTTTCACGGAATGTGGAATTTTTTTGAACACATTTAAAGATAATTAAGAAAACAGACAAAAGTACTTGCATTTGGGGTGCAGAATATGAACTCTGCAAACTCATATTACTGTATTCTAACTCATATGGGACAGAGAGTTCGTAGAATTACCCTCTACGTCTTACAGAAAAAACGGAGTTAGTAGAGTAAGAATGCTTGATATAGTTTATATTTCTTTTCTGCTGTGTTTAAATTCTTTATCAAATTTATACTTGTAGTAAATGTGTCTTGAACATGAAATAATGCTTGAACCAATACAAGAACCAAAACTTGGTAAATCAATAGATATCACCGCCAACAGTGCAGAACAATCTAAACATTCACAAAATTTTCATTACGATTTCTAAAGAATTGATTATTCTTATGTTTTTAGTGAACTAAAATTAACTATATGTCGAAGCAGTTGCGTTAAAGTATCAAATGGACATTATTGATTAAATTTATTTTTAAAAAGGTATTTAAAAGTGTGTATTTCCATTGAATGAATTTGATCTTTGCGGTGCGAATTCCAAAGCAGAACTAAACATTCTAACTTGCTCGCGACTGAATTTGTATAAATTTTAACTATATTCTCTGAATTGGTAAATAGTTTCGTTTTACTTATCATGAAGCCCAACGTCCTATATTTCTCATTGGTTATTTTTTAAATGTGGTTCCTGAAAGATCAGATGTCGAATATTACTTCTAAACCCTTGATTAACGACAGTCCTACTAATTTTATCAATTCTGTCAATATGCTTACTTCACTTGTCCGTTTTTTTGAGTAAATACAACAGGTTACCATTTTTTCTTTCCACTAAGAATTATTTTGCTCGTACAATGTTCAATCTGAATTTTAATATCCTGACATTTATTCTCGAAATCATTGACATGGTCTTTCAAGTCATTGGTCAATAGTAAACTAGATAAGCATAGGTGTGGAAATTGTTTTAGCGATGAAATGAAACGTAGAAAGTAATAATTCCTGTTAAAATTATTACAACATGATAAGACAATAGGCAATGTCTGCAATAAATATACATTTCACTTTGATTTATGTTCTTATTCAATGTGAATTGGGTTATACTTTAATGTGAATGAAACGAATTTTTCTGAATGCATACTCTAAAACTACAAATCTTAAACATAAAACATAAATCTTTCATCGATTATTAATTTCTACAATTTTCATTCTATTGCAAAATTCGTTAGAAACGTAAAAAAGAAAACATTCACATTAAATTCGTATTGAGCCTGTATCGTGAGCTTTTGCCACGGCACATTAAATAGCAATTATCATAACAGCGAATGTCGAACGCATATAATTTCTAGAACAGGGATGCAAATTACTCAACAATATTCGTTAATTGCCATTTTAGTGTGATTTTTGTGAGTTTTGCTATGAAATGTTCATTGGCTTTGATTAAATACATCAGCTTAATTTGCAAATGCAAATTATGGAGAGTTGTTGCCATATATTATACATTCGTGATGTATGCTCTATGCTGTAACTTTTGCTGTGCTTTCATTCCCGTTATATTAATATCTGATATTTGCTGACTTTTTGAGAGATCATTTTCAAAATATACTTCATGGCAAACGTTTTCTATTTCGGATTGAAATTTCACCACATTTTAGTTCTTAAATATGTTAAACTGCTTTTAGATTTATCTACACTGAGAGATATGTTGATTCTTAGTTTGAGAGATGTGTGGGGAAAATATTTAGTAAAGCACAGTTATTGCTCAAATACGGGTACACCCGTTACGTCGAATCTTTCCAAATATATATGGCTGAAGAGTTAAGATCTAACGCGCGACCTATCTGTTTTTGAGAATTCATGGTTCTCAGGCAGCAAACGGAATAAAGAGTTAAGTAGATAAGTTATTTAAAACTAATGAATTGTTTTATGTGAAAATGTTATTTTATACAATTCTCGAAATATACTTTTAGTTCAGTTGTTATTCTGAAGTAGGTATACACTGAGAGAAATATATTGGTAAATTGGCAAAACATTAGAACGAAAGGGTAATGCAGATCCGATATACATTCAATATAATTTTTAGATTTAATTTCACTACAATTTTCTTTCATAATTATTCGCACATTAATATGATCGCTCATTTAATATGATCGCAAGAGATGAATTCGCGGATTAGAATTACAATGCTAGAAACTGTTCCTTTAAAAAGTTTCTCAATTTGAAATTCCATGTATTGAAATTTTAAATCTTAAAGAACCAATGTGTCCTACCACTTAGTGTACCATCATGAAATCTATTTTACAGTGTAGTTGTAAAAAAATACCACGAGAGAAGTAACAGCTATAGTTTTAAACAAATATACGCTATTTTTTTAAATTTATATAAACTGTCGAGAATAGAACTTCTATTTCTTTTTGTGTAACATCTATCAATAAATCAGCAACTCGGTATTTTTAATGCAATGTTTTCTGTAGTATTTGCTAACAATAAATCAATTATAGATTTTTGATTCAGATATTTAAGAAAAGACTTAAAATATATCTCACATTAAAAGGAAAAATCTCGAATAAATATACCACGAAAGGTTTCATAAATATAGATGTGAATGACACTTAATTCCAAGAACAAACTAGTTCTTCGCTTGCTCATCGTCTTAACGTGCAAAGTCGTTCTTCTCGTAAGACTGTTTGCTGAATTCCTCTGCGGATATGGTCGTCTCGTGGGAAACAAAGTGAGACAGAAGAAGAAGATTGAGATAGAAATGTAGAATAGAGGGAAGGTGGGTGGAGCAGAAGCGAGAGGAACATTCTGGAGGGGTAAGTTGTTTACACTGCAGGGGTATATGTCGCGTTAGAATTACAGCCCCGAGGCGAGCTGGAGGCTGTGCTTCAGCTGGAGCGCGACTTTATGGAGGGCTTTGGAGGAACGAGGGTGCTCCTGGTTGCGGTTCTTCAGTATGCGGTCGATGATGGTAGACGTGCTTTCGGAATAGCTGGTTGGTTCGAGGGTTTTGTTTACGTAAAAGATATTTTTGTGTTTTCACTTCCTAAAATTTTGTAATCCGATCGTTCTCAAACTCTCTTTAATTGTATTCCCGGTGACATTCTCAGTTAATTCTTGGGGTCTGTCTTAGAAAATAAATAATAAAACTCCTTGAATAGAAATATATAATATTATTTGATACATGGCAAACAATTTTTAGATGATTCTTATGCTCCTAAAACTCCGGAAAAATACTATTCCATATTTTCTAAATATTTAAGACAGTTGAACATCTGATATGCAATTTGTGATTTGAAAATGTTTTGATGGATTTCTTCAATTGCTTATGAAAATAGTTGTGACGTCACTTTGTAGTCAACAACAGCTCTCTACGAACAGGAACTGTGTGTTTAGGTTAAACACGTCGGATAAGAATTATGGCATGATAAATTGAAAGTCGTTTCTATGTTGCTCATTGTTTTATTGGTATAAAGCTTTTTCGGCTGCATAGCAGCCATCGTCAGTAACATACACTGAAAAACATAAATGTACATAAAATGACAATAATAAAAAGAGAAACATGATATGAAAGTATACAATAATTGGGTGAAACAGTATCGAAAGAAGTGTATTTTTGGTTGTTGTTGAAATAAAGAAAGGAAAGAACAATGAAAAATGAATAAATGAAAACAAATATGAGTAATCCGACAAAATTACGTACCTGAGTATTGAGGAATATTTTTGGCGAATGCGCAGAGTACGCCGAACGGAGGTCACCCACCCCGCAACACCCCTTCACTTTCCATATAATGACCTCCGTTCGGCGTACTCTGCGCATTCGCCAAAAATATTCCTCAATACTCAGGTACGTAATTTTGTCGGATTGCTCACTCTCTATTTGTTTTCATTTATTCATTTTTCATTGTTCTTTCCTTTCTTTATTTCAACAACAACAAAAAATACACTTCTTTCGATACTGTTTCACCCAATTATTGTATACTTTCATATTATGTTTCTATTTTTATTATTATCATTTTATGTACATTTATATTTTTCAGTGTATGTTACTGACGATGGCTGCTATGCAGCCGAAAAAGCTTTATACCAATAAAACAATGAGCAACATAGAAACGACTTTCAATTTATCATGCTTTGATAATGTTGCTAAAGCTCCACAATTACCAAGGATAAGAATTACTCATCCGATATTATTTCGAATTGAAATCTTTATTGTTTTGGATAGAAAAATTATATACTTCAATGAAACCATTATATTAATATTAATTCATGATTTTTTGTTTTTTTTTCACAGAAATAAAATTATTACAAATTGGGTTGAAAGTAGCATTCCTTAACAAGATTCCCTCCAGTACTGTAATAAATGTCGTTGGTTTTCAAATTTTCCACCTTTTGTTGAAGAATCTTCTTGAGAAATAGAGATCTCAGGAAGTGGCGACTATGAGTGAATGATTCTGTAACACAATTGATTTTCAGATTGGTTTTATTTTGAATACGTGTTGAGGACTCACATTTTTGTTCGCGTGTATTTTGTAATTCTCAGGTGAATATTTATTTGTAAATGTATGGATATCTCATATAATATATTTATGCGTATAAAATAATTATAACATCCTTTTCTACATTCCTCATCGTTAGTTTGTAAATCAATGTATGGATTCATTGAATGACTTATACTTTTGGCTATTTGTTTATAAACATTTATGGAATATTCATAAAATACTCCATGTTTTTTTTTCGTGTCAATACATAGGGTACCACGGTATGGCAAACCTTTCTCCTGGGAGTAATACAAAACATTTGAAATCTCATCCCGCAATAAATATTGAATCGACTGAACCGAAAGTTTAATGTATTTGGAAATATTGTATACACTCTGTTTCATTTTGATTGGACATAACGTGTTCAGAGTAAAAATGTGCCCACCAAAAATGCCAGTTACTGTTTTGTTATGTGTTCAGATTTAAAAGATAGTAACGCATAATTCACACATGAAAGTCTCGAATATGTGAGCAATGTGTCATTCTTGCAAAGATGTGACACGTTGATAAATAGGTTACGTAGATTTGTTCGAAGGTGATCGGGTCGCAACCGTTGAGGGTCCATTGATGGCTGCACTATTAGTTCCGTGATGATCATTGATAACATTTGATAAATGGCGATGCAATCGGTCTTGCACGCAAAGTTATGGAAGAAGAGTTATCACGAATGTGTACTGTGACAAATAAGCTTAACAGCTTACAAGTATATGTAGGGATCCTGATCTTTAAATATTCTATAGAAAAAACTATATAAATTAAAGGGAATGCTATATTCACGTCTCGTGTAATTAATCAAACTCTTTGAAACAGTTTAACGTAATTAATAAACGTTCTTCACTTTTTTAATTTTAGTTTAATGTTTAATTTTAAAATAACTGTTTTTTCGTTTATTCTACTTTTTAAAACCCAGTTTTAGATTGTTTGTGAGTTCATTCTAGAGTGCTAATTCTGATTACTTTAAATTTTTGTTGAAATCTTGTGTTACTATTCCTTTTATGTATTCTTTAAATTATTTGTAATGAAGTATTGATTTATTAATCTCAGCTGCTGTATCAGTGCATGGTGACTATACAATGCTTCACTGTGATTTTTTCTCAATTATGGAATCCAGGTGAGGGGAGGCAGTAAATCAGATTAGTTTAAAACGTCTTTGAATACTTGTGTCCTAATTTTACAACTATTGATGATGAAAAATTGGTTCATTTATTCTTAGCAATTATTTATGTTTGTAATGATTTTTATCGGAGAATACTTAAGAATAAAATAATGAAGGTTTTTGCCAATTGTGGAATGTGGATTATGTACGTGGGGGGAGGGGGAGGGGGAGAATGAAGGGAGCTGTGCAGTGATGACGAAGAATGCTGTTAGTCCCATCTCTAGAAGTTTCCTCTCGGGAACTGACGAATCGTTGTGAGCAGAGTAAAGTGAATTCGTGCTACAGAGTTGGTTTTAGTGTTAGCAGATGTGGCGCTACGGCCGTACGAGGTACTCTCGAAAATGGGAAGAGGAAATTACCTCGAGATGGCCAGTAGACTGAAACTATTACGAGAATCAACGGTTTCATCCACTTGATACATCGAAGCTAATATGGACTTTTTTTTTACATTTCATCTTTATGTATTGTGTACGGGAGAATCTATTTTTAGACTGTCCTGTTATTGTCTGTTGTATGCATTAACAGTGTTTGTTTTATGAGTAGAATGTGAAGACTTCGAGGAGCACAACGGGTTCAGAACAACGCATCTTCAAGTCCAGGTTCTTGAAATTTATGTCATACAAGTTCCAATCGGTCATTATTTCTAGATATTTCTTGGCATGAAATTAAAAAAATTTGATCACTTCCAATACTTTACTACCATTAATTCCCAATATTCATTTATTCATAAATAAATATTGTAATTAATGGTAGTAACCAATAATATTTTCTCAGTGGTACGATCACAAACATGAATTCGGAAGATCACGATATTGAACCTCGTCGCTGTAAAATTGATTACAGTTCACCGACTACCCTGGGCTCTCTTATCTCAGTATATTCAACGAGAATGAAGGAGAAATACTGGCGTCTACGTTGGCAACATTGCGCAATGCTTTACTGTTTTCATTCCCGCTCTTCCACTCCACGCGTGTTTCGGAGTTATGTTGAGGTTATGTAAGCAGAAGAATAATCAAATTTTCTTCAGTACAGGTTACGTACATTTTGAAAGATATATATTTCCAAAGACGATCTGATACTGGCATATGATACAACTAAAAGGTTGTTTCTGCACCCTGTTTAAGTAGAGCTGTAGAGTTTGTCGGTTGGGTGTCAGTGTATCTAATAACACGTGAATGTGTCTGTGGATTCTCCGAGCGCCTTTGCAGTTCGGAATGCGAAGGACAGAGTGAAGAGAAGCTATTCGCAACTTCCCTCTATCTCTCTGTCCTTCAGAGAAAAGGATTTGTGGTCGAGGGACTCGCAGAGTGATGCTCAACTGTTCTCCGAGTGACCCTATTGATATTTATTGACCCTGCACTGATCGCTTCTGCAAGCTCTTGCGAAGTGAAATGTTGAATGTGCCAAGATTTCTGTGAATAATGAAGTGCCCCATTGTGTTAGAACCTTGTAATTGAACATGGATGTTATACATGCAAGGATGATTGTCATTTCATTGTCAGTAAAATTAATTTAAAGCAGATACCAATATGTAATAATGTATATTACTTCAACCTTTGTTGAACTAAGTATAAATTAATATTGGGTGGAGTATATTAAATTCAAAACATGAATTTATAGAACATTGTGAACTTCTTTATTTATAACCAAAAACTAGATATAAGCAATACATAAAACACCTTATATAAATAAATAACTTCTTCATTACGTAAATTATATTATAAACAGAGTGGCAAAAAATGTAATTGAACGAAATCGAAAAGACAACGGTTGACAAAATGTGTAGAGCAAGATAAAAATAAATATACGTGATTTTATTATTCTTTACGAAAAGGAATATCCTTTCTCCACAGTCCTTTCTATACGTTCTTCTGCAACCGAATATTTGTTCCAACGAAAATCCTTGTAAAGAACCAACTACGAACAAAAGATACACGTCGCTTCGAAAATGAAAAGTTCTTCGTGATCTCGACAGGAAGGACAGCCGAGGTTGCATCAGAATGAATCTTTTGGATTGAAAAGATGAGGAGAAGAAGAGTTTTCATATCGTTCGAAACGTAATATAAGGGATCGAAGAAAGGAATAGAAAAAAAAGAAAAGAAGACGACTGGAGGTGAAGTGAATAAACCAATAGTTTTGTGGCGAGCAAATGTGGCGACATTGAAGAGAGGCGCACAGATATAGTCACGTGCGTGGGAACAATGTGTGGTGGGGGAAAATGAGGGAGAGGAGGAGCTTCGGGAATGTACTAAGGAAAATAGTACATGTGGTTGCGACAATAGTATAAGAATGAAACTCGTGTTAGGAATTCACGGTAAAAGGTGATGGGGGGGGGGGGGAAACTATCCTGTGGGATGAAGGGAAATCTCCCTCTCTTGAGGGTTGATGGAAAGGAAATGGAGCAGACAAGCGCGAGTGGGTGGACGAGTGAGCGGGGTGCCGAGGATGCTGCGAGGAAGTCGCCAACGCGCGCGTCTGCGCAGTGAAGCTATTGATCGCTCCGCCGCCGCTGCCGCCACCGCCGCCACCGTCGACGCCGCCGCCACTGCCACCGCTATGTTGGCGCAGGCAACCCGTTGCAGTCGCAGTGTCCGCGGAGCTGGCCCCGGAGCTCGCCGGTAACCGGTGTTTCAACGCGGTCGTCTTGCGCGCACATCGTCGCTACCATCGCCGCCGCCGCCGCTTCTTTCGGAAGGTGCGATTGGAGAACGCAGCCTCCACCGCCGTCGGCACCGCCGCCTGCTGATCTTGCGCGCATCGGAGGGAACACGACGGATTCTTGATTGGACACAATAAGTCACACTCTTCCTGCGATTATCCCAGAGAAATGAAGGGATGTTGAAGTGAAGGGATGGGGAATTGAAGAATTGTGTGGATATCCTGTTTTTTTTTTCTTCTTTACGAAAACGTATCAACAATGTTGTGCGTAATTGGTGGAAATAACATTTTGTGATGACTACGATTTATTGCTTAGATGTGTGCCGCAATTTTCTGAGTTCAGGAAGGTGATTTTCAGGACAGATCTACCTGTGGTAACAGCAAGTTAGCAGTGAAATTTTTTTAAGAGAAGGTTGCAAATAATGAAAGAAAGAATTTTAATGTGCTTTTTATATTCGCAACAAAGTTTACTCACAATATAGGCTTTTTATTATTTGCTATGGGCTTTGGACTTCGTGACGATAGTGAGAAGCACTTGAGAGGGCCATCGAAACGTTTGAAGTTTTCTTAGGATATCCATGATTAGACTTGGAATCTACTTCCCGAAATCGAAGTTTAATTAATGAATTTAAATGCATTGCTTCGCAGTATCTGCGTTCTTTGGAAGTGGACTGAGTGACAGTTTAATGACCCCTTCTGAAAAATCGCATTTCTTGTGGTCAGTGAAAAGTGAAGACGAAGAGACAGTATCCCTGTTGAATAATACAGAACTATCAATGTTTGGATACAATCTATGCGGATATTTGTGACCGTGTTGGACTTTTAGGGTGGAAGTAATAGAGAAATAAATTTTTATAAGTCTTACTATTGTTGACAGTTGCTAATTATAACGAATTGTTTTTTCTTAAATTTCATAACTTTGTCTCTTAAATACTAAACAAAAGAGCACTAAAATTATACTTTTCCTTTGCTAGAAATATTCTGTAAACTAACTATTGGTAGCTTAAAATATACAGTATCAAATTAACAGTTACATAATTAGTAATACAATAATAGTAATTTGTATTCATCGATTACAGCAGATTGTTTCAGTGAGCTCGTATGTAGAAATGTAACAAGGTCGAAAATCATTTTCGGTTGTGACTCAAACAAATTTAGTGAGTTCTCAGAGTTATATAGCGAGTGTGTTGAAAATCATCAAAGAAGAACTGGTTTCTTTTCAACACGTATTCTCGAACTGTTTTTCTTCTCTATTTCCAGAAAAGCGTGGTTCTACAAAAACCGCTCGACGAACTTGGATTTAGGTTGGTAAGAGACAAGGGTCAATAGATCACATTATAATGATAACCACATAAACTCTTTTCAAACGAGTTCGGACTACAATAAGACAATTGTCACATAAAACGCACAATAAAGCTAAAAAGTGTCGCAGATATCAAAACAAGACTTTCAATAAAAAAATCTGAAGTTTAGAGAAACAAAACTTCGCAGTCACTTTTTGTCTCGCTAGAAGCTGAAGTATGCGCCTTATATAAAAGAATATCTCGAAAGCACTTGAGAGAAACATCACAGTTCATAGGAAGAAATAGAACCGAAATTGACATAATCAGAAGATTCATTTTGCAGTGAACGAAGTCTGAAGATACTTTTCAAAGTTCTTCGTAAAAACTCTATTGCTCCCGAACCGTTCAACACCGGACCTTTCCACTCCGGACGGTTCAACTGCAGACCGTTCATCTTCGCACAATTCCGTTCCAGATTGTCTACTGACTCCGGATACACGACGGTCCATTTTTATGCCTCTGCGACCAGTTCGTGAATTCCCTGTAGCGAGTACTGAATAAGTTTAATTTGGCATCCTCTACTCCATTTTCCCCAGCTTCGATACTCTTCACTTTTTTCGTCCACACTGCCTCTCCTCCTATCCTCCACTGATCCAGTGCACTCCTATCCATCCTAGTGCGTCCGCTCCCATACTTCACTCCGCTCCCGTGCCAAAGGGGTGAGCGGCGGGTGGAAGCGTTGTTCCCATTCACGGCGCGCGCGACGACCGCACTGCCCCCCCCTCTCCTCTTGCACCGCAGCCGCTTCCCTCTCGTTCCTCGTCCCCGCGGGGGCGTATCGAACGCGAGCGAGCCAGCAGGAAGGCAGGCAGGCTTCCCGCGCACCCGCCGCGCGACGCGACGCGGCGCTTCGTGGCTCAGAGTCCACCCTCTCGTCCGGTCGGCCGATCGGCCGCGCTCTCCCGCGCACAGCGCCCCACTGACCCACACCAAGAGAGACGACTGCGTTGTCGCGGAGACTGTGCCAGTGGGGCGGACGCTCTGGTTCGCCGCGTGGTGACGCTGTTGGTGACGGGATGTGAGTGTTGGTGACTGGAATATAACAGTGTCGGGAACGTCGTGGTAAAGTGAATCCGTTACGCCACATTCTACGGAACGTATTTTAGTTCAGCGTCGGATTTATCGAGTGACTTTTGGTGACTTTTATTGATCAGTTGTTGATAATCTTAGATACGAACTATTAGTCAAGAATTGTGGTGAAAGTTTTCTGCTGTACCGCTCGCTCTTGGTGACGTTTCGTGTTACAATAGACTAATGACGCAATATCAACTTTGGTCCAGTATTTACGTATTTTCGGTCCCTGGCCACAATAGTACATTCATTTTATCCCGTTTCTGAAATAATTCTTCTTTTTTTAAAGTTCAATGTTGGTCGTAAGCTAGAAGTGTACAATATCGATCTAAGTGCATTTAAATATTTGATCTAAATCGATCTAAAAGTACATTATCGAAAATCATCTGATTCGTAGATCTTACCTGATACTTCGCTTCTTCTCATGATAAATGATACCGTGTAGGGGAACACTTCATTATGATATACAATTTAGGACTTTTCATTATTACATTATAAGAGAATCGAGTGAAGAAGGTTGTGAAAGTCGTATTTGAAGTGCATGTTTGTGAAAAGAAAGAATAGAGATCGTTAAGTAATATACTCAAGCAATTTTTGTCACTAGGTGATAGGCATATCATAAAAATCCTGTTTACGTATTACAAAATTTCATAGCGTTATAATATATAAAAGTTGACAGAATATTCAGAAACAAAAGTATATTAATATGTACCTATCGAAGAAAGTATTAAAATTTATTCTAGTCTAGTTTGACTCTGGTTTAGGATACAATTTTATTAACGCAATTTAGAAGCAATACTTCACATTCCATTTCGTTAGGGAAAAATATCTCTTGCGTCCAGGACTGGGTAAGACTCCTGCTGTATGGTACGAGAATGTTTGTGAATGAACACATCACTCGCTGAGAACGATACCACGAAGTGACTCTTTTGAGACTTGGTGCGACTACTACATGAAGATGAGGATTCACATGATAAACGGTGAGTTGGCAAGTTATTAAAAATAAATATTATAATGTATTACCATTTTCGGGGGTGCAGTGATGTTATTTAGAGTAGAAATTTTACATAAAATGCATGTTTGGTCACCCATTATTCTAAAGACTCTGGAATCTGACATCTCTGAAAGTCTGATATCTCAGTCCTAGCGATGAGTGCATGTAAGTAATAAAATGTGCTCCATACTTCATTCATGATTTTGTGAGATATCGTAAATAGCATCGAATAACAAATTATTTTCATTGAATGTTATTATTATTTCGCCCAAGTTTTGTAACCACACATAAATTGCCATATATTACTATGAAATATATTGAATTAATGTAGAGTAGTATTTCGTATAATTCGAAAATTCATCATTTTCGAAACTATGAAAATTTCGATAACGTATGGACAAGATGTACTATTTATGTACTATTAAAATTTTATAACATACCAATACGCTATGAGAAAAAAGAAACATTTTCGTATTTAAATATATCAAGTTCCAAGAATCTTAGTTGAACCATGCGGTCTTTCGATACCGAATAATTTGGTGTAAGGCAGTAACATTTTGAGACAGTTACCAGTAATCAATGTTACTTTTATTTTTCATGGCTCGTTGCTAAACTTAGAACAAAGATTTCTTGAATTGTTGGCGGAATGGGGGCCCTAAAAATGTTCTCAGTAATGTAGCGATTTACCTATCATGGAGTGAATAATACAGAATGCGCATGCACCGCTCTCTCTTCTGACGTCGTCGCTTGCTTGGATGTCGTAAAGCTGTGATCATAAAGTCGGCCGTGTTGATAAGTGAAAAATACTGGGGAGATATTCGTCATACTTCTGCATGGCATGATATACCATCATTCAAAAAGTTAATTTTTTATATTATTCATTGGATCGCCTGAATTAAAAATGTTTTGTAATGCGAGTTCTTTACGTGTATGACGTTTTATTGTTTGACAAGAGATTATGAATATTCTTCGTGGAGTTTTATTGCACCCAGAAACGCAATGCGTCGAAACATAAGGAACTAAAAAAGAATAGTTGAAATTTAAATACATGTAACCTCATGTGTAGTATAAAATACATATCATTTTATAATTTTAAAATAATTAAATATTTATGAATTATTTTAAGGAATTTCATACACTTAACGCTATTTTAGAAAAAAGCAAGTTCAACTGGTAACTTTCCGACAACGTCGCATTTCAACCCTTTTATACTCGGTTCTCTACAAACTTTTGAAATATTTTGATTGTATTACCCTGAGTAAATATACAACTCTAGCGTCAGTTTCCCCACCAAACTTTTTTATCATTATTGAGACAGTTTTAGATTTTGGGGCCCCGACGCATTTTGAAGCGACATTTAATATTGAGCCTCCGGATGTGTGAAGACGAGAATATGGTGACTTAAATTACTCAATTTTGAGAAACTGTCTATTAACTACCAAATACTTTTGATGATCATGTTGTTAACATGATTCAATAATTATGAGTACTGTGAATTAATGTTTATATATTTTGAAAGTCCGTTTGCATGTTTGTTATATTTTGAATTGTACGAATTGAAAAGTAAAATTGAAAAATTAGTTTCAATAATATCAAACGAAATGAAGAGGTAAAAACAAAATGGATAACTCTTGTAAGATGAGTTTATTATTTTATATTAAGTAAAATACCAAGCATGAGCGGCAAATGTCCAGCACATAAACTTTCTTCATGAGAAAATGTACCATTCGGAATATTTGTACATCGCTTATATCATTCTTGTAAACGATCGAGGTTTGGTTCTTGAAATCGTACTCTAAACATTCATAATACCTTGGTTTATGAACATGATTAAATTGATTAATTTCATCAGAGTAATAGTGTTAGTTTCTAACTCCAATATTTAGGGACTAACGTCTTTAAAATAGTCAATAGAGCGAGATATATGTTTTCTCTTAAGTATGTAAAAAATCGCTACTGCCCTCTACAAATTCCTACTAAAATATGTTATCACATTGTACGGTATTTACTCATTTTAATATTTTCCATAAGAAGATATTTCACGCGTCAGTACTTTTCAACATAAATGATATTTATGGCAATGATACTATTTTCAAACGATATATAGAAACTGTTATTAATTACGAAACATCCCTCTTTGCATTAGTGGCAAGGGGTGAAATATGTGCGTTTAATCTCTTGTAAAGTTTGGACGGTGTGAACATCAATGTGCGGTGTATACACATTATACTGCATGAGAAATTTGTAAATACTCCCGAGATAGAGGGCGAAGATAAGACTAATTTTTCAATTTTATTAAGATTTATCATTAAATTAGAATTTATTTTAGCAGAATTGTATGGGAAAATTCGACATCTTCGTTCTGGGAACGTACGCTCAGAAAAAGAGGAGATATGTTGTGAAAAATTTGCCGAGATCAGCTTGCAAGCATTAATGATTAAAATTCCAGTGGACTTTTTAAAATTTCCAATGGACTAATGAAAATTTCTAGTTAATTGCAATCAATATGAAATTTTTGCAGAATATTTCAATCATACATTCAGAGAAGTTTGAAATAAGGATTTTGATCTGAATTTTACTAAGATAAAATACTCTTTCGTGCGGGATGAGAGTAGAGTAGTGGGTAAGGAAGTTATCTTGTTCTTAAGATCGCTTGTTTGATTCACATTCTTAATTATTTTGAATCCGTTGTCAACATCACTGATGACTTTCCGGTATTTTTGTTTTAGAATTTCCCAATCTAAGTTTAAAAAATCAACATTTCGTTACATCTAATTTGATTGCCACCTTGACATTTTAACCAATCTTACGAAAAAATAAGGGAGCCAGTTAAAAGAGTTATTAAAAAACAATTTACAAGTATAGTACAAAGTATTGAGTGTATGTAATGAAATGAAGAGAGAATATTGATCTCAAAACCAATACTATAGTAAAATCTAGCCTCGAAAGAACAGGCTCCTCCTTCCCATTCATTTGGATGCCACATAAAAATTCTTACTCGTCCTTTCCAGGGAATAACTCGAGACGTCTGAACCATTCCTTCCATGGCCTCCTTTACACCCTTCTCCTTGGCAGTTGATTCTAACAAATCGAGCTGCCCTTCGCAGAAGCTTCCTTCTCTGGTTGGCTGGCAGTGACCTCAGAGGGAAACGCGCTTGGCGGCCACGCTTTCAACCGCAGTCTTTCACTTGCTGGCATCGTCAGCAACCTCTGACGACATGCAAGTCTGAATTACGCTCTCTAGACAAGGATGCGCAGAAAGTTTCGTATTTTCGTAATAAAGGCTCATTCCGGATTTGTATGATGAAACATACCGCCTCGTTCATATTTTATTTTTTATACGACTAACGTAAAACTACTTCCAAAATATGAAAAAAGAATTTTTTCTAACATTTAGAAGTGTACAAATTACAGTACCCCACGAACACTGTACATGTGGTGAGTGCAATGTGTGTGACGGTTTACAAACTTTTTCATCCGTTTTTTCTTTTTTGACTATGTCACCAAATGAATTGTGATAAAAATGTTCTTTTTTTAAATTAGAGGATACCCACACAAACATTTCACGAATATTATTGCATTACATATCAAAATATTGAATAATACATTTTTTTGTAATTTTTACAAAGGAGTCCTTAGCAGCTGATTGCTTGAAAAAACGTTTTCTTTTACAAATTTTCATTAAAGATCTATTTCCAGTAGTTTTGAAGATCTTACCAGTGTTAGGAGAGAGAAAAAAAAATAGTTTATCGAAACATGTTTTTACTTTCCAATTATACAATATGTATAAGGAAAGTAGAAGTAATCTGTCGAAAAAAGTCTGAATCTCTTCAGATCTATACGGACTGTGTTTCAAAATTTTACGATGTTCAATGTCGTATGTAAACGTGGAACTTTTTGTTCATCCGATAACTGACCAACAAATTACTGCATCGAAACCAAACATGGCATTTTACTATTTCTGACCAACTCATACCGACTTCATTTACACACAGCGCTCCACTTCTGGTTTCTTAAATCTAAAAAATATGAATAAAACCCTTTCTTTGTTTAGTTAATTTTGTACACAAATTGCTAAACTACTTTCCCGTTCGCCACACCGTTTTGGAGATACAACGGAATTTTATTACGTAAAATGAGTTACCTTGTAGCCGCGTATTTTAGACCAACTTATAGGGTAATTACAAAGAGTTTAAGATGGAAGATAATTTTGCAACCGGTATTTTAATGAACACATATGATGGTCAGGTGTGTATTCTATAAGGTTTATAGATATAAACTTCATCTTTCAAATTTGTCCTCGCTTTTGTAATCATAATATATTATGAATTTATTTCCCATTTTTCGATTTTGTTATATTTTTATTCGTCTGTAGGTTGTTTAGTGCTTATATATTTTTTATTATGAGTTATAATTGGAAAGTTGAGAAGGGTACGCTCCAGAATTTTCAGACAAATTCTTAAAATCCCGTTTCCAATTATATGGCGGTCGAGTTTTTCTTCTTCTTTTTCTTATTTGCCAGGGAAAAAATAAATAGAAAAAAGCTGTGCCCGTAAAAAAAGTTCATATTTTCGGGGTAGTCTTAATGTTAGTCATATAAAAAATGAAGTTTGAGAGGATCTCTCATATAGATCCGGAATCTTTCCACTCGTTACGACGACGATTGTTTCTTTTAGCTGCCGTCTTTGAAAAGAGTAACCTGAAAATTACTATGCAATGCTGATGGTACTGGACTTGGTTGGTACCACGTTTCTTTTTGTTGGTGTGCAATGGAGTTTCGAGTGACGTGCTGCAGCCTTCCTTATAACTCACAATGCTGGTTGTTTTGAGCGTAGATTTTAACTATTTATTGATATGCATGTCAGAAATTTTTAATATTTAGAAATGCTTTTGTTTCTTTTCATTAAATTATTTATCTTGTATACGTTAATCAAAATTCCGATCCGATAATATTTTTACATTTTGACAGCACAACGTGTTAACAATTGACATAACAATAGCAATAATTATTTTCACAGCAGTGTGGTATAGCTTTACATATTTTTATGTACTTCATGTATATTAAGGGTTAATATAATCTGAAAAACTCTCATAAAAAGTGTTTCGTTTTTCCCCTTCATATATAAATTAGTGTCTTTATGTAGAGTATAAGATATATTAAAAATAACATATATATTTAAAGGGAAACCAATAAATTGACACCTATGTAATATTATTTTGAGTTCATTTGTAATAGAGGACACGTTTAAGGAAAATTAATTCACACATGGTAAAAGTGATGTAAAGAACTGTGGAAAGTCTTAAAAGCTCAAAATGCGAGTAATTGCTGTGCCGTAGCAACACTTAAAAACCGTAAGAGACTTTTAACGAGCTCTGGATGTGAAACGAATTTGATTTAGTTAGTAATTTGTGAACGTCATTTATGTTAGTATATTTACCTGATAGCGGAAAATGCTTATGTCGATGGGAGTGCTGTTTGCTATAACGACCTTTCAGACTATTCTGAGGGAAATATTGTGACATTTTTATCTCATAGTTGCTCAGAAACCACGACTGTGAATTATGTGATATTTGAACAAGAATTATTTCTCACTAACTTTGATATCTAGTGAAACTGTTATTTATTTATTCGTAGTTTAATTATGCAGGTGTGTTGAATTAATACGTATACTTAATTCCTTCTCTTTTACTGGTACAATAATGAAGAAAAGGTTTTTTAAAATAAACTGTGGAGTATCAGGTATGAAATTCATCGTTGAGTAATAAAGCCTAATTTTTTGAGATGCACAGTGAATTGAACTTTTGCTGGAGGAATTTGAAAGTTTTCGGAAGGTCGCTTCATCGTGCTCTTCAAATGACCCTCGATGAAACACAGGTTCTGAACAATGTAGATTGGCCTATAGAGGTAATTTAATTCGTAAAATAACAAAATCAATTATTTCAATGCAGAATACTGAATGTTACACTTACACATCACACGGCATTCATAAAGTATTTTGATGACTCGAATACAGAGAAATTTAACAGACTTCTGGAACTTCTGGAACTTTAACAAAACTCTGGGTTAAGCGTCTTATTTATTTTATATACGGCTACTTGTTAGTAAACATGCATGGGTTATACATTATTATATTATTCTACATATTTTTTCCTGTTTATTACAGCTGATCTACATTCTCTTTTTTCGTCTTGCAAAAAAAACAAAACAACAACAATCACGCGAGGGAACGCTGTAAGAAACTAGTCTGTCTAAATTCTAAGTGCAGAAAATGTAAGGTATGTGAAGGAAAAAGAAAAACGGTATGGAGAAGAGAAGACATAATTGATAAACGACAAAGAAAAGTATGATAAATATAAGGAATATGTGAGATAAGTGAGATAAAGGATTTGATAAATAAGGAAGATTGAAGACACACAGGAGAGAAAAGAAGGACAATTAAAGGTGACGCACACAAGTTAGTAAGGACTTGACAAATGGTTATGGGCATGATAGTAAATGTAAACGAAGAATATAAAAGCGAAAGAAACCTTGCAATGACACTGTTAAGAGCAAGGTGGCCAACGGCCAATAGTCAACAGAAATAGAAATTCTTAAGTTCCAAATGAAATACAACAAAATATCTTCAGATTGAAATGATGTTTCTTTAGTAGTGTATTTTTTTAAGTTTTATCCTAGGAGTATATTTTGTATAATGCCATAAAACCATCCTTGCTCAATCACAACCACAAGACTCAAAGAGACGCAACCCGCAGGTCTAGTGCGGTTGGCGGGTTTGCAGCCGCGCTCTTCATAGCACGGCAATTTTACATTTTCTACACCAGAGAAATTCAACGAAACGGAAAAGCTTGTGTGCTTTGGATATTGCAGTGCTGTGCATTGGATCCTGTCGAGGTGCTCATTGTCCACTGACTAGGCATTTGAGTCAAATCGTTTGTCTGAGCATGTCGAGAAGTGCATTGGATGTCCCTTTATATCATAACTCTGCTGGGGTGTACTCGTTTTCGTGAAACAGGGGTATCTAAAAAAACACATGTCTGCGGTAATTGCATGGGTAAGAAGGTCTTTAGTTCAAAGACAGAGTAAGGGTTGCGTATTGAATATATTACATTTATCCGCTTTTATTTTATCAATTATCACAGGAATTAAAACATTTTTATCTCTAAACGAGGTAAAAAACCACCGCAAAATGCTACTTTTGTGTAACTACACGTGGAGAAATGTTATAACTTACTTTTAAGTGAAAATGAGGAGCAGGGATTCGAACCCGTGACTCCTCTTTTGAACGCAGGGGTGTTAATCTCTACACCACTCGTTCATCTTCCGCAACTATACACCATTTTCACCCAAGCGTCTGCCCCACCCGTGCTTCTGGTGGTAGTGTTGTTACTCATCACCAAGTCATCCCGGATTTAATTCTCGATGGGGCCAGAAAATTTGTATCTGTTCACATTTAAGTCCCAGTTCATATAGCTGTTACTACTGGAAAGCAAACCTTCCTTCCTCTACCCAGCTCCGTAGTATTAATAACTCTATCTATTACTAACTACTTCTACTAACCCCTGCACATGGGTCAAATTGTTGGTAAACCCAGTTTAGCGGCCCACCTACTAACAATAGCCTACCACCCAACTCTTACCTCCTATCGTTTCAATAGCACGCTACATTTTCCACTTACAAATGCTGCAATATGATTGACCAGTCCCTGTCGAGCCTCCAGTATGTGAATTATATTTGAATTAATGTTATGAAAATCCTAATATTCATTAATTAACCATGCAATGAAAAATTATTGAAGAAAATATAAAATACGATTATAAATGTGAAGCTATTGTATTAAACTCATCTAATCACCATACGGAAAGTACGGAAAATATAATGACAATTAGTTGACTGCGTTCGAATGTAGACCCAAATAGTTTATAGTCTTCTCGTACGAGATAAAACGTAAAACATCAATAAAAATGGAGAGAGATGATAGAGCTAAAATATTAAAAAGCTCATTTCTGTTGCTGTTTCCAATCTTGTTGAAAGCATTTAACATAAATGGGTTTAGAAGTAAGCGATTTTATTAATAGCGGTGAAATATGGTGTATATGAAGGGGAAAATATTACGATACGTTTGATTTAGTTTTTCCGTGACGAAAAGGTGTTTATCCAAACAAACATTCTTAAAAAAAATCAATTTGACGCGTATATAATTTTATCCCGGAAAATAAGTTTTATTACTATTCCAAAAAAGTTGTAGTTGTGAGAGTTCTAGTCTGCAATCTATGGGAACTAATCTTCGGTATTTATAATCTTCAAGTCATCTAAGGAAAAAAGGTACTGCAAGGTTGGTTTTCGAAAAGAGTGAAGTTTTAGTATCAATCTAGTTCTTACTACCCCGCCGAGAATCCGGAGAGTTAGTTACACCTTAAGATGACTTTTCATGCTAAGTTCTTTGAATCCAAGATTCATCATGTTACGTCGAATGAAAATGGTAGACGGGACCGGGGTTCGAACCCGGGACTTTGAGCTCAGCGTGCTCATGCGCCTACCGACTGCGCCATCCCGTTCACCTCTCGGGCCCGTCTACCATTCTCATGGTATCTGGGCTCGAGAGGCGAACGGGATGGTGCAGTAGGTAGGCGCATGAGCGCGCTGAGCTCAAGGTCCCGGGTTTGAACCCCGGTCGCATAACAACTGACAATAATAAACATTTCATTCATTTCTATAGCGATTCATTTCTCAATTCACAAACTTAAACGTAATAAAAAAGTTTATCTAAGACTAACATTCTATGTATTTACTCTCAATTAACATTATAAATTGTAATACTTATTTCGTGGCACGATTTTACTCCTTTCATTTTTTTATATTTTATGTGTCTTTAACAAATATGTGAATTAAATATATTTCTACAAATCTTTTATTCTCTCAATGTAAATTTTTTCAAAGCTAAATTTCACTAAAATTAGACATGAATTAAGTCCTGGTAGCAATGAACATTAAGACTACCAATTACATGTTTATAAAGAAACATCTCAGTTTGATGTATGAAATTATGTTTCTTGTAACCAAAACGTTTAGTTGAGATGTACTCTTCTCAAATACATGTGAAAGGAACGTGTTCTGGCTATTTATCCCATTAGAGGGGCATGCTTCAACATTTTTATGAAATGGACTAGAAAAGAAGTGGGAATGTCGGGGAATGATGTCATTTATTTATAAAATAATGTAATTTATTAGAATTGTTTGGTTACGTATTAAGTAATAACTGGAAATAGAAACGCCGATTAATTGTCAGGGTCTTGAGTTTTCTGTGTAGTGAGGCTTTAAACTTACTTCTATTGATTGCAGACATATATTCATAGTTAAAAATTACCACTGTATAATTTCAATATTACGTTTCATAATAATAATAATAATAATAATAATAATAATAAACATAGAGAAATGCAAAATTAGATATAAACATCACACTAATTATGATTCACTAAATCGAACTATGGAAGAGCATATCGACACCGCCAAACAAAGATTGAATGTATATGTAAAACGGTTAAAGAAGTATAAAACCAATTTGGCAAGGAAAAAGGAAAACACACTGTTTAATAAAAACGAAAAAGGATTTTACAAAAACTTACTGACTAAATGCACAATAGAAGGAACACCCCCAACCATAGGAAATGTTGAACAAATCTGGTCAGATATATGGTCAAAGAGGACCACTCATAACCCAAATTCGTCATGGCTACGTGTAGTAGATAAGCAGGCAGAAAGACTGACAGATATGGAAAACCCAGTTTTATCAGCGAATGAACTTGGAGAAATAATATCTAAGACCCACAACTGGAAATGTCCTGTACCGGATAGAATTCAAAATTACTGGATAAAAAAGTTTACGACACTACACCCAGTATTACTTAAAATAATCAATTCCATAATACAACACCCAGAAATATTACCAGAAGAATTATGTGCAGGAAACACCTACCTCAAACCCAAAGACAGTATCCCGCCAAATACAGACCAATTACATGTCTCAACAACTACTACAAACTCATCACAGCCAGCATTAGCAAGAAGATTCAACAACACTGCGAAAATAACAATATTATTGCAGAAGAACAGAAAGGAAGCCGACCCAACTCAATGGGATGTAATGAACAACTTTTAATACATGAAGTCGTGATAAATCTTGCTATCCAGAAACAACGAAATATAGCTAAAGGATACATAGACTACAGAAAGGCGTGCGATATGATACCTCACAGTTGGCTCCTTTACACATTACATCTATAGAAAATCCACCCACTGGTAACAAAGTTTTTCGAAAACATTATGACAAAATGGAGTACCAGACTCATCATTTCCAACACCAAAAGTAGAAGCGGAGAAAGCAACCAAACCATCAGCAAGACCCCTAATACAACTGAAAACAAAATACGCATCAACAGAGGAATATTTCAAGGGGTTTCAATCAGTGGATTACTCTTTTGCTTAGCTCTAAACCCTTTATCCACTATCCTCAAACAACAAGGGAAGAGTTTAGGATTCAATATCAAAAACAGAAAAGTCGAATGCTGTGTCACACATTTAATGTACATGGATGACATCAAAATTTACGCAAGAAATGCAGAAAGTCTGAAAAAGATCTTGAAAATTATAGAACAATTCAGCAACGACATCAGAATGGAATTTGGAACAGATAAATTACAAAACCTTGTTCGTGGTAAAGTTAAAGAGATAACACCGTACACTACAGTAAAAGATAAAGATATAGAACAACTAGAACCTAATGAACTGTACAAATACTTGAGTGTGATGCAAACAAATAGAATAGAACACACAATAGTCAAAGAACACATCACTAAAGAATTCATGAGAGGGATGGAAATAACAACAAAAACTCATTTAAATTCACGTAACCTGACGAAAGCAATAAACTCATAAGTCATCACCATACTATCCTACTCATTTGGGGTAGTAAAATGGTGAACTACAGATCTGGAAAATTTAGAGAGGAAAATCAGAACCACGATGACAAGCAACAACAAATACCATCCTAAATCTGCATTAGAACGAATGTTCATCCCACGTAACAGGGGCGGAACAGGCATCATACCAATCAAAGACCTCCATGAAAGACAAAAGTATATCCTCAATAAATTTTTCCGGAACAAAGCGTATACCTCATCACTACACCAAGCAAATACAACCAGTGATAAAAACTATACACCCTGTCACCTGAAAGAGCCCCTACCCCAACCAATACAGAAAAATAGAATGACAACCCGGCAAGATAAACCAATACACAGGAACTACTCCAACCAACTGACCAACAGCAAAATAAATAAAGTAGAATCAGTTAAGTGGTTAATGAACGGCAAATTATTCCCAGAAACAGAAGGCTTCATAGTATCAATGCAAGACGGAGTCACACCAATCAGAAATTACAGAAAAACAATCCTGAAAGAAATCGGAATCACGGATTCATGTCGTCAATGTAACCAAACGAAAGAAACTCTCGAGCTCATTGGTGGTTGCACACAGTTGGCCCAAAATGATTACAAAACTAGACACGATAACATGGGAAAAATAATTCACCGGGAAATTGCAAAATCATTGAACTTCATTAAGAATCCCATACCACCAGACCATCTGTATAAACCTCAACCAGTCCTGCAAGACGATTTGAAAGCAAATATTTTGTACTGGGACAGAAGTATTCTCACTGACCTAACAACAATTCACAACAGACCTGATACGATCTTTTGGAAAAGAAAAGAATCAAAAGTGTAGCTCATCGATTTTGCTGTCGTAAATTACAACAATCTAGGAAAAACAAAGAACGACAAAATATCAAAATATTAACAACTAGCCTTAGAAGTAAAAAACTCTGGAATGTTCAAGAAGTGATCATAGTGCCTATCATTTTATCTTCCCTAGGACTAGTACCCCAATCCCTGGTCGACTCTATTCAAAAAACCTAAAATCAACACCAATATAATAAGTAGATTGCAACACAGCGTCCTTCTGTCCTCAGCCCACATTCCCAGAAAATTCTTGGACCTGAAATAGAT
Source organism: Laupala kohalensis (assembly GCA_002313205.1). Taxonomy (NCBI): domain Eukaryota; kingdom Metazoa; phylum Arthropoda; class Insecta; order Orthoptera; family Trigonidiidae; genus Laupala; species Laupala kohalensis. Next base: position 81,275 of record NNCF01127820.1, read on the forward strand.
TCTTCCTCCCAGCAGAACTTGATTTAGTTATCCACTGCTGAGAGAAAAACCAACACAAGTTGAGAGAACTAAATAATAATAATAATAATAATTTTAACATATGCGCTTAATTCTTGTACTTTTGCTTTGCTTACGGTTATTGAAGGGTGATACGCGTAAATGTCGCATAGCTTACGTTTAAATAATCGGATAATCCTTGTGTCTTATTAGGTAAAGTTTAGTTATCTGCTTGCGTTAGAGAAGGCGTCTAACGACTGTTCTGTTACTAAGAGCCAAGGCCATGGTAATGACACGGCTGCGAGATAACACTTAAGTCCCAATAGAATTCTTGCAAATTCGTGCAGGGTTTCTCATCCCCTACGTCACAGATAGTTAAATTAAGTCATCTACTGCGAGTAAGACGCTAGTTGCGAGTCCAGTTTAGAAGAAATACGATACCATTGGTCATTATAACTCGTCTTTATCTCACATTAACTTCATAAATTATATTTATTTTTGTATATTTTTACACGCAGCAAAGTTCAGGGCTCTTCCGTCGAACTACACTTTTGAAGGCAAGTAAATTTGAAAGCAGACATGTTGGGTTGCTGCGGAGAATAATGTACCGAACTGATACGTGACTGAAATAAGCGTGTAACTAATACCAACCGATAACACAATCTTGTTCGCCCATGTGTGTAATTAAACTTGTAGTTTCCAGTCCAGAAGAACATTGAGAGTGAATACGCTATCACTAACCTATCAGTGTTATTAATTTATGTTTATCATAAAAATCATAAAAAATATTAAATGAAATAAAGGAAACTTCTTCAAAGTTTATGAAATACTTTCCATAGAAAAAAATAGGATGTAAATTATACTTTAAATGATTTTGATGTTGAGACTTGAGTGGAAAAGCGTACATAAACGTATTCAAAACAGGATTTGTCAGCTCCTGATGGTAATATGTTGTTTATATGTTGTTGAGGATTACAGAAATACCTCATGTTTTACATGCATAAATAGAACTATCTACACTGGTCGTTGCATACACGTCAGAAAATTGTATAACGCAGTGGTTGCGCCTATGTGGAAGAAGCAAGTGAAACTGGAAAAGACGTAAGGGGAGTAGGGATCGTTACAAGGAGCAACAGAGAGGCAAAACAGATGAAGGCGTGGACGCGCAAGTGTGGGCGAGCCGAGTGTCAAAGGAAGCTGGCACAGGAGAGTCCACTTCACGAGACCCCTGCGGAGCTTCTCTGCGGTCAGACGCTGTTGGCCGCCAAACACCGTTGCCACAGTGAGATGTTGCATTGTTGCCATTCTTAGGAAATGAGCGCTTCTTAGTGGCTTCTCGTGAGACTAAAACTCCCGGATTTGGGATTTTAAGCTCCGAAACGTAATGTGACATAATCATTTTTACTGGATATAGTACCGATATCCGTTCAATGTAAAAATTTAATTATTAATTAAAACGAAAGGCTGCAAATATAAGATTGCTTCCTGCTCGGAAGCAACCTCTCTTTTTATCAGATCTAGTAGGTCACTTGATAAGAAATTGTTCTTCACAGTACTTCTTCGGTGATCCGCTATCCTCTGTTCCGTTACTGGAATAGTAGAATATTTCTCTACAAAAGCCAGGTACAATTTATATCTATAGGCAACCATATCTGTCTCTAGCCTGGTTTGTTGGAAATAGGTCCGCATAAGGAATACATTTATATCTTGGGTCCATTTCATGCGGACACGTCTTTTTCCTGCCGAAGTGGTCTCAGGTAAAATTGGGTTACCCCCCTGAGAAACAGATTCAGCAGTCATAGCACTTTTCGGTGTTTCTTGACTACTATTCATTGTTTCGGCTGTATTAGATTCGGGTGACCCGGTAGGAGCCCGCCTGTTCAGCATCCCACCACTACCGGTCCACATGCTGTCATATCCAGCGGCAGCTCCAGAAGTGCCCTGGCGCTCCCCAGGCAGCGACATCTTTTCCGAGGCCTTACGACTTTTCAATCTTGTCTCCATTTTCGATGGGTGAGCCTTTTTACCCTACGGCCAGGTGAGTTAGGGAGGGTGGAATAGGGTGTTAAGGGTAGGAGACAGGAGTCTATGAGCTACTCAATCCACCCATTGACTCCTGAGGGTGAGGGAAAGTGTTCTGAAAGGAGTCATAGGGAAAGGACAGCGGTCAGCTGCTCCTATTAGTCGCCTTTTACGACAGGGAGAGATCCCATGGTGCTATTCTTCAAGTGGTCCCGGACGCCATACGGGATTTATTATTATTATTATTATATTAAACGGGGAAGAAAATTCCACCGTGATATTTTCCGTACACCCTCCAAACGAGGATAACGGATATGGGGTAACGAATGGAATACTGGAATGATGCTTTCAATACAGGAATTTTCATATGGGAATGGAGGTGAGGAGGTATGGCGACTGACGAGATAACCAAGTTTTTTTGTCTCCGTTTAAAGCCCTTGATTTGTTCTACAAGAGGTATGAACATGTTTGAAAACAAAAATAATATTATTTGCTATTGCGAAATATGAGATGATTTGAATCTTGTAATCGAAAGTGCAAGAATTTTTGTAATAGAAGTTGAATATTTTTCTAGGTTGAAAGTCGTGTTTTATATTCGAATAACTTTTATACATTCTTTTATATTATATAATATTTTATCACATTGTAACTGATTTGATTACATTGTATAGAATTCTATTACGTTGTAATTGATTTTTATTACATCATTCTTCATAAAAATTAATCAGTAAAATTTTATTTCATGCATTAGTTTTGTCATAATCCATAATCTCATTTGGGAATAGTTGTTGTGTTTTTGTTACTTTTTCTTTTATTGATTTATTCGTCAAAATCTCATCAAAATTGTTGTAAAACGTTTGTCATATAAGTTTGAGATTGAATGATTCACAATATGGTTACTTTTAATTCATAATGTATTTGTAGAAATATTTTGCCTTAGAGTGCATGTCTTCTTGATATTCTTCTATGAATTACGCTTTGAAATTACTCTTTATACACACTTCTGCTTTCTTGAAGATATCCTCTTCTATTCTCCTCTTGTAACAAAAGTACTTAATTACACTTGATATAACTCTTAATATTTAATTACTAGTCACTGAAATACTTTCTCCATTTGAATATTTCCGTAACACTTATAGATTGCTCATGGAACAACGACGTGACTATGAAATAAGAAAGAAAAGAGGTTAATATTTATCAGTGCTTCAGATGAACTACATTTTCTAGTGTTGAGTCATTTGATACATACACATGAACATACATATTGTTGTTCTACAAGTGTGTGTATATATATACTCACTGACTAAACACGAAATCTCAGAAACTACAAAACCTACAAACTTAAAACTTGGCAGATATGTTCGTTTTAGGGAGTAGACATCCGCTAAGAAACGAAAATCCATCCCTAAGGCGGTGAAATGGGGATTAGAATATTTTACGTATGTATCCCACCATAACTCTAGTGTCTGGACAATTTCAACAAAACGTGATACACAATGACTGACTATATAACAACAAGCTCAATGGGGGAAGACATCCCTTGCACCCCTAGAGAGGGGGGTGAGAAGGGTATGACTGGTAAAAATAATGGAAAAATCTGATTTTAGATACAAACCACACTTTTCGGCGTCGTTGAGATGGATAAGAACGCCTCCGAATCTTCGTAAGTTCACAATCAGTCAACATTGCAGATAATATACCTCTACCTGGGGTAGAGATGGGAATGAGAGACAGGTAAAAATAGTCAAAAAATGACCGATATAGGTGATGAAAAAATTATTTTTGGGACCGTTGAAGTGACACCCTCATTACCACATAAGTACACGATCACCCCCTATAAGAAATTGTGTTGGGGGTGAGAAGGAATGAAATGTAAAAATAATCGAAAGTGACAAAATGGTTATTTCGTAGTTATAGTGTAGATATCGTAGTTCTCGGGGCCGCTGAAATTGGTAGTGACATTCTCGAAGATGTCAAAGTTCACAGTCAGCCAGTATAAACTCCAGCATCCCTAGGGAAGGGGACACCATGAAAAAAATATCTAGCATGACATACAAGAGACGAGTAATTTTCAGTGTCGCTGAAGTGATAGTGAAATCCCGATATCGTGTAAGTCTGAACTGAGTCCTCATGAAACAAACACACCCCTAGCAACCCTTGGGTGAGGGGTTGGAAATAGGTTTACGGATAAAAATAATTGAAAACTAATATTGAAATATTAAAAAAATTAAAAATGCTTCGGATATATAATTTTAGGGTTGAATAGATGTTTCAACTACTAGTGCTGTTATGTTCCAAGATGAGTTCGTATTCAATGTATTCTTAGAGCTGGGGATGGAATGGGTGAGATATAAAAATAACGTAAAAAGATCGATATTAGGGTCGAATCAATAGTTCTTGTTTATTCTGAGATGAATAATCACATTTCCAGTCACATTATAAACACTTCATATCGTATGAGGTGCAATACACCCCTAGATACGGGGGTTGCGTAAAACAAAAAAAATAAAAAATGTCCGCTAAGAAAGGATTCAACAATAATTCACTTCTAAGTGTTATCTACAAACTATTTTTTTAATTGCAAAAGTGAAAATAAGGGATTGAGGATACACACCAAAACTATCCAACCACCGACATTAATGGATTACCTTGCTCAATAAATACCAATGAGGATACGAAAAAAAAAGAAAATTGGAGACATATTACAGAATTCACGCGAGCAAAGCTGCCGGTACTCAGCTAGTATAATATACACGGAAAAATCTTTCTTGTATATGATAATAACACAATTTATTTCAATTTGCCTCATTATAGAGTGTCATTTTACACGAAGATATTTCATTGGAAATGTCATATGTTTAAATCATAACGAAACAACACGCATCCAATTTCTTTCGTTATACAGTTATAAACGTCAGCGTTATGTCCGTAAGGTATGAAAACTTTCTCTCGGGAGTGTGATTGAGGCTTTTTTCCTGTGTATGGTCTCTTGGTTTAGTGCGAACCTCACTAGAAGCAGGATCACAGCTGTGTAGTGACATGTGTGAGTTTGCTTTGAGACAGAGTGTAGTTTCCCGTGCGGCTATTCGTGTCACGTGACCCTGGTCCCCGCAGTGAACGCCACCTGTGATTTAGAACAGTGCGATAAGTTGTCTAATTACGATACCAGCTGAATGGTCGAGATTGGGAATTGGAAGTAAAAAATGTTTATCCAGAGTTGTCCCAGAAATACGCAATAATAGGAATAAAAATCATGAAGGTTCACATATCCGAAAATGACACAAAGACGAGTACACACGACAAAATGGTGAGTAAAGTGCTTTATTAGTGGAATTGAGAAAGTTGTATAAGTGTTCAACAATTACAAATTAATACAAATGTATTGGCGAGTACGTTCTGCCTGGAATGTGGAATATACGACGCTGGGAGGCATGTATCGCTGCTGCTGCGTCGAAATTTGAACATGTGTTCTAATTGTTGTTGTTGAACTTTCCACGCAATAACTTTCTTCTTATAAAGTGATTTACGCACCTTTTGTTTTGTTTTATACTATTTTTTCGGGTAATTTTATCTCTTACGGGAGAAATTTACGGACATGTTAATTAATTTTTGTTCCCATTAATGTGTTCTATCGTCCCACCAATGTGGTGTTCTGGGACATCTTGCACACATTCAAAAGTATTGGGGGGTATAGCTGGGTAAGTAACAAAATTTACAGTGCTGCTACCTCCGTTAACCTTCTGCACATCATATGCTACACACTTCCGTGTGAGACGTAAGTACCTACGAATCTGTTAGCCGCGGCGCATGAATATTTATGAGTATGTATGTTTTTACATTCTTATTTACGTAGAACATAGAAAGTATTGTTACTGTAAAAAAAATGATCATGAGATTTCGACAGATAAATACGTTTTTTTGGGTCTCTGATTCCGAAAACTGATTTTAAAATAACACAATAGCGTGGTGGTGGTGTATTAGGTTTTTCTTCTTAATTTCAAATAAAACTAACCGAAAATAACCGAAAATTTGTATTAATGGTGCCAAAACAGATTTCGATTACGTAAGTTGTCATTGTCAGTAGCCTAAAATAAAAAATACAGGAATATAACAGTATTGAGAAAGTGATAATTGAAAATTACAAAAAGAAATAAAAAAGGAAAGAGATAATATGTCGGAGCTAATAATATTAATATTTACAGATTTTTAATAATAATTATAATAAATTGGTTTCAGATTTGTGAAAGCGTTACTTATAGTTGAACTGATTTGGAAAAATTATGATTTGAAAAAATTAAAATGACTTAAAATTCGAAAAGAGAAAATGAGTAAACCTATTTGTCTTCCCTTCTCTACCCACGAGATGTGTGGAATGCGACAATTCCAGTTCTTGGGGTATTAGTTTGGTCAATTGACCTGGTATTCCCAGGTAGACTGTTTCATAAGTGATGTACACGCAGTTGTGATGCACTCAATTGATTCTGCAATGCCTACATATCCCGTACGTGTGTTCTTCATTACGTTTCAGTTTGAGGAAACCAATTTCCAGGAAGCAGTCATTGCAGAGAATCCTTTTCACTGATGTTTTTAACCAGTAATATTGAATAAAAATTAATTACGATATATTATATGTATTTCCCAGGTAAATAGTACATCAAATTAAAGAATCTAATTTGAAAATTTTTGAAATCCAATTACGAATAAGTTTAAGTATCTCACGAATTATAATGTATGGGAATAAAACTTTGAATTAGTTTTCAAATATTTAACATTTCAAATTAGAGGTATAGAGAAATGAAGAAAAAAAAAGAATAGTTTTACAAGTTTTGTGCTCATCTCTTCAATAATTTTAATTTTTTACACCCCCCCCCCCGATTAGGTTTTTATGGAACATTGATCTTATCAGTAACTGAGAATGATCAAAATTATGTAATATTTTCGCTGTACAAATTACATCAGTATACGGATTAGCCACTTCGAGGAATCACAGAAAGATTACTAACTTCTTCCGTATTATCTATGTACCTGAAATGTAGTCCTTGACTTAATTTGGTAATAAAAGAAACATATTTATAACATCTTCATTTATTATAAATGTATTGTCGACAATTTAGCACATTATTATCTAAATTGGTATAATAAGTATGATAAATGACGTTTTACTATTGGTGAATATTTTCTAGACACTTCAGTGAATGTATTTCATAAGAAATAATCTACAGAATCTAATTGTTGTATCTTCGTACTAATATATTCTTTCACATTTTACATTTTAGGAGATATATTATTTCAAAAAGCGGCAAATGAAATACAATTTCATTTCACCTTTAAGTTGCGGTCGAGTCACCAGTCACAGGATGTATTAGACAAGGTCTGGTAGTTTTGTGTTAAAACAAAGGTGGCTGAATTCATTGATTTATATTTTGCCAAAAACTAAGGGTTATGAGTACAACCAACATATTAATATTTTTTTGTAAGATTTTGTTTTCTATTTCTTATTTTATTAATTTATCTCAAGAGCTGCGTATTATGAATAAACACTGAACTAATAAGACGACAAGACGACAAGCACTTAGCAAGTTTCCTTATTTTACTTCTATATATGTACTAAAAGTATCATTTAGAATAACTTATTGAAATATTAAAATTTGGCTCAGTACTTTAAACTTAATTATATTGATATCAACCCCTAAAGGTTTCTCTGCTTAATTTAATTCAGAAAACATAAACCAAACAATGTGGCAAATTTTGCTTTCGAAAAATGTTAGAGAATTACTTTTGCTCTGTTTTCTGAAGCTTGATTTTCTGGATGAAGGAACAGAAGGTAATTCTTGAACTTTACATTTAATTAACGCTTAATCAGCAATTGCCTCGAGGGTGGTTGTTGTGGTTTGTAGCTCTGTGGATCTGGCGTATAAAGGTTAGCTTATTTTGGAAGTGCTGTTGCAAGCAATTAGAACGTAATTTGTACTTCATGTTACTTTCGTTCTCCACATCTTGCTCACTAGAAAACGTGTGTAAACTTAGCGCTTGGTTCATTTTATTTTATTATCTTCTAACTTTCAAAATGTGGGTTGTGGAAATGATATCTGAGGAATCTCATTTTTATAACATTTCTCATATTTTAATTTTGGTAAGGAAATTGTTAATGTAATTTTTTCGTTTTGCTTATGTACGTCTATTTTTGGGGGTTTTAAAATAACTAATTACTATTATCCTTACCCTGGAAATTGAGCGATGGTATTTGAAATACGATTATACATAACAAAAATATTAGTGAGGATTAATCAGCAGATGGCCTAACTTATTTTTCATTAAAGAATGATAATGTTAAGATGCCTCGACGAGGGAATACGTCACGAGAGGAGAAATCGAAGTCATTACCATCTTTTGCTGACAGTTTAGTTCCAGCGAAGTACAACTTCCTTAGATAAAAGTTCAAATACCTTGAATTCCTTTACAAGTGTACTTGTGACCGACCACTTGCAACCGAGAATGGCCGAAATCGTCTAAGAATATTGCCAACATAGGAACATATGGCAATGACTAAACAGTAACTGAGCAGTGACGAAACTTGGCCTCGGTAATTAAGTAGTGACCGTTGTGTAATAAGCTCCTACGTATAAAACGTTATTCGACGAGCTCGGTCACTCTTGGTCACAAGTGGTCGGTCACAAGTGATGGGTTACCAATGACCTAATGCAATAGGGCTCTAAGGCTACGTTTCCACATTGCATTGGACTCCGCAGAGCGCTGCATAGCCACGAAACTTCCACACGAATTTAAACTGAAATAGCAAATGAGGGAAAATAACTTCTCACTGGAATTGACAGTGGTACCAGAGTTGGGATAAAAAAGGTATAACGACCAGATACATTGCTATGTAGACGCATCTATTAAAAAAACAACTTTCAGTAACTGTATAAAACCAGAAATAAATATTTATTGAGAATTCAAGTTTATAAGCTCTATTATTAATAATCCGGTGTCAGCATCAATATTATTTTATTGCTCCAAGATGCCACGGTTTGAGTGTCATTATTAAAAACAATGTTTTATCCATATTTCTTCTCAGACACACAATTTTTCAAATCAGCATATATTCTAACGACCATAAATCGTTAGAGGATTTATTAAAATGTGTATAAACAAAATTATTACAGCGAAAACCGATTTAATTAGAACATAGAACCCAGGGAGAAAGGAAAAACAAACTTAGCGCCAGGTGGTAGCGCGTTCTTCCCTGCGCGATGTGTAGAAAAGATTCTCAGGAATTAAACATCGATGTAAACACACCCTTTGGGAGTTAGCCGCGCGTAACTTTTTTACGAGCACTCGATTGGCTATTGTCTTAGCACATGATCTAATAGCATTGGGATTGAGCAGACTCGAGGGGAAAAGGATGGCAGTTCGCGGTATATCGTTCTCACTAGTCAAAAACCGTCCGAGGAGACTTTTCTTCTACAGCTCACGATAATCAAAACCGTCCGGGGGAGATGGTTCTTCATATATCGAGCATTTGGCGACTTGTAAACGTCCGAGAAAGGCATAGTTGTTCGNTGTATGGCTCTCACTAGTCAAAAACTGTCCGGGATACAGTTCTTCTACTATAATCAAAACCGTCCGGGGGAGATGGTTCTTCATCTATCGAGCCTTTCGTGACTTGGAATCTTCCGAGATAGACATAGATGTTTGGAGTCGTAGTAAATTCTCCGAAGCAGATCGAGATTACGTTAGAAAGATATTTTTTCGAGTACGTATTATTTTCTGTCACGTATAAAGCGCTCCAAGTGAAGCACTGAATGTCCGGTTGTATAACGCGAAAGTTAAATCGCGACGTGAGTGAGATACGCTGTTGAATACGAGAATTCGCCGCGGGCTAGAAGTCGTGAACAGTAGGACCATACGGTGGACCGTCGTGCCAGTGAGCAGCAAAGACAGGCGGCATGGTCAAGGTCGCACCCGGCAAAGCACGAACGAGCGGTACGAGGCGATAAGCTGCGAATACGACGAAGTCGTATATTACGGAGGAGGCTGTAGGACGAACGAGCTATTTCTACACACGATTTCGATGAAGATCTGTGGGTTGTGAGTATCTGTCTCTGTGAGACGAAACTTAATGGATGTAGCATCAAATGATAGGTACTTGTATTTTTTTAATTCGATGAGGTACAAGTATCTGTTCTAAGAGAACGGTCCATCGAAATAAAGATTTTCGTAATGTATTTGTTTTGTAGAAGAGAGAAGAACTACAAGAATCATTTTAGATGAACTGTTTTATTTTTCTCTGCACTTAAATTATTTAAAGAGCTCATAACGTGCAATATTATGTCATNGACAGATATATATATATATGAAGATCATTTTAATGAAGTATCGTAACAATCGTAAATAGTTATCTCTTCATTGAAACTGTTTATTGTTTTACTGTTACGTGCTATTATTTTTATTCTTCAATTTAAAGCATATCATTTGTTCAAAGCATTTGGAAATTGGCTGATCTTTGTGAGTTGGGTCGAAGAGTTTCCTTGTTGAGTTCGCTTTAATCGCTTCAGACGCAGCAGGGCGATGTCCCTTGATTTTATATCCTCATGGAGTTGTGAATTAATTCCAAAATTGTTACATGAAGTAGCATAATTTGGTCTGTGTCCCGCCACAGATACCAACATTGTAATTACATATCGTTATATATTTCCCGTAAAACTAGTCCCGGTTCAACTCGTAGCTTTTATTTTTGTAAAGTAGAAAACATTACTTCATTAACGTTGAAATTGAGCCTATGAGTTCGTGTCTAAAACTGTAAGTTGTAAGCGGATTATTAGACTTTTCAATTATTATATTTAGTATGCGAATTATACTTATACGATTGCAATGAAATAAAAAGAAGAAATCTTAATGTCTCAGTAAAGTGTTTCAAAACTATTATCTACACATCAATATCACATAATACGTGTTTATATAATACCAAAAAGACACAAGATAATATTCAATAGTAATCATATATTATGTCCTCTCGACAGTCATTCGAAATCAATTGCTAAAATAAGGTACGACTACAAAGATAATTTCATTGTTTTGAATTATCTTAATATTACGTTCTAGTTAGTACATTTCAGTATGTACTGTATTTTACATAATTTACTTTAAAGTGAAAATTAATTGCAAACTGTTGTCTGTTCTTAAATTGTCTTCCTGCAACGCTGTCTGCCATTTGAGGGCAATGAAAGACATAATGTACTCAATTATACAAATTACATATTTTACTGTTTATGTGGATAATGTAATTCGGAAAAGTAATGCGGAAAATATAAATTATTTTAAAATATGCCGCTGCTGAAATACATTACGTGCAAGAAATTTATTCCGTGAATGTTCGGGCAGACCAATGTTGCGGGTTAGTAATCAATGTAAGTTATTGTTATTATATAGGAAGCTGATGCATTTACACTCACTATTTTTCCCGCTTTAACTGTTACTGCGAATTGTTCACTCTCATTTAGCAGTTCACACACACACACACGCATATATATATATATATATATATATATATATATATATATANATATATATATATATATATATATAAGCTTGCATAAAAATTATTGTATTTTTAAAAACTCCTAAAATGATTTATGCAGATTTAAATAAGCGATGCATAAGATGGTATCGAGAAACCCAAGAGTTCTTTTAAAAAAATCTCTATTTGATACGAAAGCCTTGGCACAAACACCAAATCAGTCGCCTAAGTCCTTTGGTTTCTGTGGCGTATTTGATTTGGACGGAGTGGTCTGTCAACAAGAATCGACGGTGTTCACTGTCCTCCACTCTGGAAATGGACGCGACCGGTTGATTCATTTGTTTGGACAAATGTTCCTTATCGATACGCCAGTCAGTGCCTTTTGTGAGACACTCAGCCACGGGTCAGAAAGGTTTACTTTCCAATAGATGGGGCAGCGTGATAAATATTAGTATCACACCATCTTTATCATATTTTATGTTACATAATTTGATATCGTAATATAATCTTCTTACGGCTCATGAAAATACTGTGTATGAGAACTTTATTTGAAGTATGTTATTGGTATATTATTGTGAAGTCTAGGGTTTCTTAAAATATGACAAACAAATTTGCGTCATAAAAAAATAGGGCTCTATAATTTACGCAATTAAGAATGGACTTTTTTGTTGTATCGGAAGTACTACACCGTTCAAAAATATTTATTTATTAAGAACGTTATGAAACAACCTCTCTTTGTGACGAATAAACAATTTACATCCGTTGAAATATTCAAGCACTCAATAAGAGCAACGACTGGAGACTTCTAATCGATAAATGTAATAAGTTATTGAATCTTGAACGCTTTTGCATGAGTTACAGACATGGTGTATCGGTAGGGTATTTCAAATCTGCAAAGGAAGCTCAAGGGAAAATTGTGGAAGACCCTGAGTGGAGCAGGATACGCGGAGATTATTGAAAACCTTGAGAACATTGTAGCGAGTGTATATCAAAATCCGGCATTGGGAAATAAATATATTGTATAAATATTACAGATACCCTTTAGTAGTTTCATAATGAACGATATTTTTTTTGCTTCGTGACTTTTCTCAAAAATATATAAGATCATTACAGGCTGACAAATTTGTTTGAGGCAGCATGACGAAGTTCATTAAAACATATGTGGTATCTACCTTGGCAAAGAGCACTAGGGCAACCGTAGATCATTTTTTAAATTTTTGCAACGTAAGTTCGTTTTAAAAAAATATGTTAAAATGTCACATTTTTTTTAGGTTTGTACATATCGTTTCATTTTGCAGAACAATCTTTTTGAAAATCATGATAACTAATTATATATTCGTGTTGTATGTAAATACTTCTCAAATTGTTGAAGATAATAACTTGTATTGGAATAGAAGAAGTTTATTTTAATTACTAAGTGGGATTGCCCTAATATTAGATATCACTGTCTAAATCTGATATAAAGTACTTAAAATATTTCCAGAGTATGCTGATGCAGTTCAGCTCAAAGAATAATTTAATATTTCTCTTCTTAGTTGTGGATTCCTTTGTTCTCGCGAATGACGAATTCACGAACAGTCTGCTTTTATTTCTTGAATGACGCCGGTTGAATGAAGTTAAAGCGAACAGTTAGGCTAGAGAACATGTATCAGATAGAGTTTATAGTGAACGCGAATTCAAAGGATTTGGGCGTCATTTTTTTTATCTGTTCAAGTGTACGCATAGGTATCAAGACCAGAATAGTAACTCTACTAAGATAAGAATGAATGATATAATTCGAATCTACTTCTCCCAGAGTCCAGCTAGGAATTCTATATATCTATTGTTGGATATGCAAAGTAACTCAACTAAATAACAAACCGTATGTTCTTTCGTAACAGAATATTCTTTCATATTCAAAGTAAAGATAAAATATGCTTATTTGTTACACGTAGTAATATAAAAGTCAGTTTAATAAGGTGTAAAAACTTAATGTTCAAATTAACCAGATTTTGTCTGCTTTGTATTGTTTGAGGGTTTTATTGAGAAAGATTTTTGTATATTTGGTCATGAAAAACACTTCTGTAAGCTATTATTTGTTTCTTTTGTGAATGAATGATTACTTCGTTTTGATAAACACCTTACAAAATTACATAAAATTAACGGAAATAGAAAATGAATGAAACGATATCAGTTAAATTTTGTAATTGCGTAATGAACTGGTGATTTTGACTAATTTTCTAGTATACTAATTTCAGATGATTAATAGCTTGTAACGGACGTCTGGTAATATTTTTGTTGTACGGAAGAGTATTTTTTAGAATAAGTCGCACTAATTAGTCCTTGTTGAAATTATTGGTATTATTTTACTTTTATTTTTGAAACCATCTTTTCTATTAAAAAAACCTTATATGCATATGAATTCACACAATTGAGTGAAAATTTTTCTTCGGACTAGCAATTTCATATTTATTAGTGTAATTTGCTCTAAATATTTATATTTTGAAACCAGTGGTTTGAAAATTTTGGTGAATTTTCAAATTTGTATTACGTTTTTCTTGTCTCTGTACCTGAAGTAAATTATCTTACCTGTATATCTTAAGTAAATTACTTAAATTTTTTTTCACTATTACGAGAGCGGGAATAAATGAAAAGATCGCTTCAAATATGATTCAGACGTCAATCCACCCATTCTCTAAATATCGTGCTTAATCCTTCTTTCTCAATCTAAAATTTTCACATTGATTGAAACTAGTTCTTTCTCGACCATGTGTGATTGTTTCCTCTTGAAGTATTGTCCAGAGATGATTACAGTAATTCTCTGAATGCTAGAATAAAATAAATCAGTTGTAATACGCCGAGTGACAGGTCTCTGGAGACAAGGACCCTTTCGAATCGCAAACACATTCCACGAGTGAGTCCTCTTCTTGAGAACGAAGACTTTCCGAGCGGTTGCTTGCTGAAGCGAAGCGTTTGATCCGCAGTGGAGCAGCTCTCCTTCCTCCTCCTTCAATCTTTCCATCCACTCAATTGGACCTTCCTTTGAATCCCTGGATCTGCTTCGTGAAAGGTCACTCTCAAAAATTACACTTATGGTTAAAACTTACTCAAATAAATTTTTTTAAATTTTGCAATTATACTGCGTGTTTACAATGTACTGTAATCGATCGAAAAGAAATTCTACATTTCAGATCTCAACGAATCGGCTTCAGGACATTGTATTTTCAAAATTTTGTGACGATGTTCATGTTGGGGATGTGTATTTTAAGAATTTTTCCCTCCTATAACTCACAAGAAAGTCGATGTATAGGTATCAATCTTGATAATTTACATCAAATACTTTTGGAATAGAAGCCTATTGAGATTAATAATTATTAATCTCATTGAGTATACAATATGTGAGTGAATCCAGTGCTCCCAAAAAGTTAAGTGAACGCGCCCGAAACCCAGTCGGCCGTAACGCCCCGCCCTATCAGGAAGGAGCGACGTTTCTCTCCCCCCACCCCAACCCTTCTTCACTGATCGTGGCAACCGGCGCGCGGCGTGGCAGAAGCTCCGAGGAGACGGACAGAAACCGACAAGTACGAGAAGCGAGAGGCATGGAGCAGAATCTTCAGTCACAGCTGCAGAAAAACTCCAGAGCCGGAGGCACTACGACAAGCAGGTGTAACAGACACCGGTACCAGAACTACGACAGCTGCGGTCGTCAAACTGGTGGCGGTCTTGGATCACGAGTAACGAGCAGTACGAGACCATACCGTGGGGACGGGCGAAGCGCCGCCACTCCGCACGGCTACCCGAATTCGAGCTGGCGCTCCAGGCGCTGTTGCGCTGTGTCGCACGCCGTCCGCGTGGTCCTCTACCGAGTTGCGTCGTGATCAAAGCGACCCGAGCAAGAATGCTCGGATCATGTTATATCTCGTAGATTGCAGACGAAATGTTTTTCCTGTGTTCTCTTCTTCTGAAAATTATTAAATGGTTTTTGTTATGAATGCTTTGAATTTTTCTTCCAGCAACCAGTCAACTTAATTAGTTGTTCTCTTTATGATAAGAGATTTAGGCAGGAAAGTTCAGCCCAACTAACAATTCTAAAAATTGGGAGTCATTCGTAATTCATGAGGACCATCATTTCGCGTGTTGGACTCTGACAGTTCAGCCCGTGTAATTGGGATGAAAAGGGACATATCAATATATTATTGTTATCGATCGGAAAGAAATTCGACAACTCTTCAGATCTTTGCGAATGTACTCCAGTCTATTTTCATTTGTGAGTTAACTTTACTTAAGTATGCATTTTTGAATACAAATAGCAAACGGTTTACTGTCGAAAAACCTACAACTGACGAAGTGACGGAAGTAAAAAATCACAAAAGTTCTTAACTACTCTATACTGTTAGAGTGGTTCATAGCGTTTCCCAGCTACCTACCGTGTCTTCTTCCTAATTCCCTTATCAGGCACAAATAAGTATACATATTTCACAACATAAAATTAAAATTTTAAACAAATCAACCAATTAATATTTTGGAGATTTTGCCATCATCCATTCCTTTCTTTAGAATTTGGTGTCGTTCCATCAAATATGCTGCCAAACATTATCACCATTTTCTTCTTGTCACGGAGTAATTTATGTTAAGAATAAAATAAAAGCACAGGAAATTATCTGTAATCAAAAGAGGAATTGTCAGATGAAAATATTCTTGTGAAGTCCAGTGTTAGCTCAACAACGGTTCCTATGTATCTCAATGTTTAAAATTTACGTCATATTCTTTATATTTAATAGTGATGAGCGTAAAAGGGATTGGTAGCTAGTTTGTTTTAGAAGGTAATGAAGTACTATGAGATTGAATGGGATTGTAGCTGGTCAAAACTATCTCATACAATTACGTACACTAAATTTAGGTTAATTGGAGATCTTAAGGTTGCTAAATCACATCAGATATGTGAAATATAAGTGTGAAAATTTGAGATTGAATTTCTGGGATTAAAATACATAAATATTTATTTATGTAAAGAATAATATTGGACAGCGGAATAAATTTGAAGTCTCTAGTGAACAGCGGAATTGATCTTTTATGCAAATCTACAGTTTTATTCCGAGCACGCTTAAACTTTACACAATTATTCTTAAGCAAAGAGGAAGAACGCTATGTACATAAGATATTAGAAAATCACCCCATCTCTTATTTTCCACCACTTAACGCCTAATTTTAGTAATTATTGATGAAATTTTAAACATTCCACATTTAAAATAAAGAGGAAAAATTGTCTGCAATGCCATTTAAGTTCCCATTCATTCCTCATGGAGACACCATCTATAAAAACTGCGGTGGGGGATTTTTTTAAAAACATCGAAGATGTTCATTATTAGTGTAGTATTTGGGATAGATGAGATTAATAGTAAAACTCCCGCCATCGTGCAAGCAATTTCCCGCGGGGGTAAGACACACGTATAACCCCTGGAAGTCGAGTGGTTAGTACGCGAGATGTAAAAATACTAGAAAACGACAGATATGGAAACCATGGTTTAGACCTTATCACTCATAGGGTGGATTGTATTGGTTGCTAATGTTTTATTACATTATTATTAGCACTATAAGTCATTGTTTTATGCAATATGAAACCTTTCAGAATTTTTATTACACTTTTATGCTTTCATTGTAAATTTTTTGTAATTTTTCTGATATTTGATGATATTTTTTACTCATATCTGATTTTCATAATGGTTCTTAATTTTTTAGTATATTACTCTTTGCGTGGTTGTGTGTAGTACAAAATTTCTCATAACCCCTAATATGACAGTTTTATGATATTATTGTAATATTTTTTGTTATTTTTCATGTTTTGACAGAATTTTAGACGTTTTACCACAGAGGATGGTTCATGGTGCTTCTTTAGTTTTTAGTAGTTTGATCTTTGTACTATAAAGTTTTGTTGTACTTAATATGAAATATCTAATATTCCCTAAAAAGAGATAGACGCTATAATAGTATGATGATTTATGTTTTTCTAGCAAAGTTCATGATATTGTTTATATATCAAATCTTCGATATTTATATATATATCATATTCATATTTATATATATATCATTTTACGTAAATGTCCTTCAACTAAACCATATTAAATTTACAACCGGCAATATTGATTTATTTTCTGTAGAAACGGTTCGAGAGCCAATTGGTGTAAAATGATATTTTTCTTCAGCTCCATGAAGGTCAGATTCTCTTAAGTGAGAATAAATGAAATAATTAAGAAACTAGGGTAGCGATGTGTCTTCCAGACTTTATAGAAAAGTTCAGTAAGTTTGAAAACCCAAAATTTTGACTTTGAATTTTGGACTTTTGTCCAGCTAGAATCGCATTATATCCCAGTGAATGTTGTGATGCATTAAGTATCGAAGGATAGGTGAAATTATTTTGATCTTATTCCTGAATCAAAGGGAGTGTTAATTCGCACAAACAAATAAATACTTATTTTTCCGATACGTCATAAAGTTCCCAACCTCCTCCATTTTCATCGCACCCAAATCTCCAAATCCTCATCTATGAAGTGACATCAATACCGAGAAAATGAACACACCCCTGAATAGACATAGGTCATGTTGGCAGCTCCGCATATTGAATGCAGACTAATGCGACTGGACTTGGAAAAGACACGCGTGCGGTGAGGCGACACGCGAGGGGAGAGGCACGCATCCACGCTTGCTCCCTGTCGCTAATCCTTGATAAAGCTCGCGTATTTCAAGGCAGTTGGGAGCGCTCGACGCTGACAGCTACATTAAGCCGTATCGCATCCCCAGGACGTTGCAGACCTTCTGGCTGCTGCGATGCCTATAAACACGACCCGTTCCATTTTCGAGATTAGGTTTCAAACTGAAAACATTTGAGCTCTCTTGGCGAGGAAGAGTTGTAATACACTGTGCTAACAAGAGTTCATGAAATTATAAGTGACATGTGATGTACCCAAAAATATTTGTATGACTGATATGAAGAAAGCTTGATGATGTTAATCTGTGCTGTCTCGACTACCAAAAGTTTCATTTAGGAACTTGCAAAATTTCTTGTTTAATAACTCGTTCTATTTTTTAAAATACAAATACTCTGAATAGACGATTTACAATTAAGTAAATGGTTTCCCATCTCTGTATAAATGTTTGAAAAATAGTTGTATTTCAACTGGCATTTTCAAATGTTTCGTGCAACGTGATAAAAAATTTATTCGCGTTTTCCCCTTCTCACAAATATTCAAGCTGGTCAATTCCGTATATGAGGACGGAATATTTCGAAATCACTTTGGGTTAAAGAATCAGCGTATCTCCGACAATTAGTAGAACGGTAAGTGTGTTGGCTGTGTATCAAGGCCTGAGGTCAAATGCAATGTGCAGTGGAGCTTTGCTCCATTCCCATGCCAAGTCCTCTCACAGGTTTTTGCCTCCGGTGGATGTTAATACAACTCTTTTTATTCAAATTCTTTATTTTCGGAGCGAATAAATAAACAAAAAATTTGTATTTAAAAGAGAAAAATAATATTATTTTCTGGTATAATAAATTTGGTATGTGGAGTATTAAAACTAAAATATTTTAACTCGAAAAGTTTATATACGTGGATATTTCAAAACAATCTGGATTCTCAACTACTGAAAAAACATTTACAGCTTCTTTTCTCGCTCATAGCTTTTAGTATTAATAATATATGCAATTTTATAAGTTAGATGCTTAACAAACGAGGTACTCTCTGTTTTATTATAACGATTTATTTCACCAAAAATATTGTTTTTCTCCTATTTCTACACTCATTTATTAAAGACTAAAAATATTTTATTACAATCCTTTTAGAACATTCGTAATAACAAAAAAGCTGTTATGAAAATGGTGAGGAACATTTATAAATATCCTAGGAACTACATTTCCTTTTGTATTAAAACTACATTTCTTTTTGTATTAAAACTACTTTTGAACCGTTCTCCGTCACGGAACTTAAGTGATTTTGTTCGTGACGAACGTACAGCAGAAGTGAGTTACGGAAGTGACATACCATCTTTTAAACTGTATTGCGATTTGAAACTCAGACGTGATTTCTAACGGATGGTGCAAATGTGAGGCACCACGGGAAACACAAATCTATCAACAATAGGAACCTTGACTCATTACCACAGTATTGGCGTTGCAAAGGAGAATGATTTTTCACGAAAAAAAAAAATTAAGGTACCTTGGAATTGGGCGGCCCGTTGCGTAGTGCCTAACTTACTTGCTTACTTCCTCTGGTGAAGGATCAAACCATGTCTGATCGAAGTGGAATTCGCGGTGGTGGATGAAGCGGTGTTCGCGGCATGTTTTCTCGAGGCACTCCCGTTTCCCCTGCCATTCATTCCACACCTCAACATTCACTCATCATCATTTCACCTCATTCGCTTGTCATTCTTGCCATCCCCGCCATTTAAGAGGCTGTCTGAAAACAGGGCACAGAAGAACCTCTACGCGGTGTCCATGAAGCAGCAAAGCTGTTAGAAATCCTCCACCCTAGAAGCAATTCTGACACGATTATATACACTCATATGAATTTATGAACATTGATATTGTTGTAGTGGTTCATCGATGATGATAAGTGTTACATTTTTAGTTCATTCACATGCCAATTCGTGCCGGATAGCGGAGAGATTAATAGAATACTTACCTTGAAGTAAATGTGTTCAACAAAAAACAATCTTCTCAAAGGGTCTTCCATTTCAGGTAAAGTAAGTTATGAGCATTATTACTTTCGAAACTGGTAATCTTGACTCCAAGTATATCATCTTAACATTGGACGTATAATTTTGACCAATGAAATTTCTTGGTTAGTCGCTATCACTGCTGATGTGCATCGGGTATGAAAGCAATGAGGAATACACTAACAAGTAATAATTTTAAAAGCGTACCACACAAGTTGTGTGAATTCCAAATATTGCAAAAATTCCCATATTCTATCTCTATTAAACCTGACGTCGTGACGTCACGTTGCGTCCTCGACAACGCATCAAACTTCCTCGACATGCGTGAGTTGGTTTACGCGGGAAATGCACGCGCGACCTCACGTTCAAAGGTCAAACGCACAAAGGTCACTTTGTAAGCTATCGGTGGCGTTTCAACTAATTCCAGGAGTTATTCATTGATGTTACATTGAGGGCATTATATTACCACCTTTCGGTGAAAATATTAAGTGGTATTTATGTATCAGTACACCTGATGATGTCTCTAACCATGAAATAAGTTATAGTAAAAAAACATTTTATCATAGCAGCATTTTTAGAGAGCCATTTTAAAACAGTGATATCAACAGAGATGTAAACGTGATGAAATTGAAGGAGAACGAGGAAAATTTTGTGAACGGAGTCTTGTAATGACTGTGTTAATAGACGAAGACCAAAATAAACTGAAAAATATTATAATGGATACAAAAAGTTTAAGTCTATGAGTGGAAAATTTTCGTGACAATTAATTTTCATAATGAATGAAAACAATTCTGTCTGCTGAAATATGTTTGCATCCAGAATATTTTTGTAACATTTGTCGACGTTTAACCAACAAGGTAAACGAATTTAATAGAATAATATTTTTTATTTAATATTTTTTTCTGTCGTTTTGTCTTGACTGGTTTCGTTCAATTATAAGTAACTGTAATTGAAAATACATCAGTTATCGTAAAAGCCCGTGTGCAACCTGCAATTAAATTTAATTTCCTGCTAGAATTACAGATAGATACATTAATTAAACTCTTATTGCTTGATTACTTATTATTAGGGAGGACGTTGTGAAAAGCTTTGTGGGCCTCAAAGGTAGAAACTGCTGACAAACGGCATGCGTTTCCTCAAACGTGATTGGCTGGACTCCACGCGCCAAACGAGCATCGGACATTATCTGCCTTTGACATCGGTGTGCTCGTTCTGTGAAGTTACGCTGTCCAGCTTCTCTTTTCAGTCTCTTAATACTCTTTCTATCCTCCTCACACTGATTTTCTCATCGTTCTTTCCTTTTCTTTCTTCAGAGCGTTATTTTCACTCGGGCGCATTGAACAGGTTTCTGTAACTAGTGACAAGAGGCGTGGTAATCATGATGTCAGGCGCCTTTTACTCCTTAATAGGATTAAGCGCGGTTGATTTTGCGTCATTGGTTGTAAACCAGAGCCCCAAAGAATTTTGACATGCTTGCTATCTTCCTTCTAATTCAATTAATTCGTTTCCCATTTATTCTCTCAGAAGTAGAAAATAGTTAGCAATACATAGTCTGTAAATGTGTCACACGTTTGACCATAATTTCATTCTTGAAGAAATTTCGACATCATGTAGGTGAACATTTAATTTTGGAGATTTCCATAATTCTTGTTAATCAGCAGTATTTATACAAAATGAAACAGTTATTAAAATGAAAGTTCTTTAACTGCATATAACTTACGTTTGTATTTTAAATTAATCTGCTAGAAGATTTTACTCTGTGTTTTGAAATATTATTGCTCATTAATTTACACAAAACATAAGCACAGTAGAACCTCAATTATGCGGGGTGATGGGAGGGGGGGGGCGCACGGATAAATTATAACCACGGTATATACACATGCATACATATGTGTGCAGAATGTCACGTTATCAGGGGTTGAAATATGAAGTAATCAGTCTTCGTTTCTTGCAATTGGAAATGATATTCCTTACTTCATTTCTAATATTTCTCAAATTCATTACGCCCTGGAAGTCAAAATTTTACTAGTACCTGAGGGTCTCTAAGTTTCGAGGAACCTACGTACAACTGTGAAAATAGTATGAAGTAGTTGGATTTATATATGATAATACCTTTATTGTAAGTATAAACTGCGTATGACGACGTGAAGGACAATTAACTAATTTACTCTATAGTAGAAATTGTAATTGAAATTCTTTTCTGTCGACGGAAGAGTGAGCACCACGGTTAATCGCGAACGTGGTTTATCGAGACACATTTAATCGAGATTCTACTGTTGATCTTACGCAAAACAAGTGCTGTGTAGTATTTTTTCTTTCCTTCCTTGCAATACTGTATATCAACCTGGTTTATATCGTCTGAACCAGCTTTTGCTTCATTTTCTTTCGTGTTCATCGTTCGTGTTAGATACGTGCCAATTGCCGTGTTTCACGAATGTATCGCCTGTTGATTGTACAAAAATACAACTCCCGAATTTTTCTCTTCTCTTGTATCTGTTTTCCCCTCATTGTGCGTGAATTTGACGTATTGCCAAAATTTGTTTTCATTTTCCCTTTCCTACTCTTTTTTTATAAATTTTTTATTTCTGTGTAACCAATTTTGAAATCATTTTACTGCAGATACATTATTTACTCTGATTAAATACGTTTATATTTTGTTGAGAATAATTTTCCGTCAGAATAATTTTCAAATAAATTCCTCAGCATGTAGTGTAAGTAGTCCGCACTTTCTCGCACCTTAGAGGTAAGATTTATTCACTTGGTAGTACTAGCGTAGGCAGAATAAAATCTCAAAAATATCTGAAATTGGCATAAATAAACAGAGTAACAAGTATTTATTGTGACTTCAACTTGAAGAACATACCTCACTGGCAATTGAAATTAAATAATAGCAATTATATATGATGCTGTAATACATTGTGTCTTATGGAGATAACACTTATTTTCAAAAAAATGACCAACTTCTAAATCAATAAAGTATGGAAGTTTATTTCGATTTATTGTAAATGTTTCGTAATATTTTTTACATCACTTTTATCTATAGGTCACCGGACATTTGAAAAATATTTAACTTTTTCTGAGGTGAGATGCATAAATCACGAAACTATTGTGCTCGGCAGTCATGTTTGTACATGCTCTTATGCATTTCAAACAAGTCAAGCGAGTTCCTGAATACTGTTTGTACTATATTATTACTGATAGATACAAATTAAAAAAAAAATTCTTCGTTATTATTTAGTATTGTGTTTTAAAACAATTAGAATAATTATACAGAAAATAATATGTCTCTGTGATTTGACTAACTTGGAGCGCGGGTCCCACCTTAGTATTAAAATTGTTTCTGATATGTTTATGTAATGTTTCAAGAAAATTTGAGAAAAGAGTTAC
This sequence comes from Laupala kohalensis, assembly GCA_002313205.1. Lineage (NCBI taxonomy): Eukaryota > Metazoa > Arthropoda > Insecta > Orthoptera > Trigonidiidae > Laupala > Laupala kohalensis. Next base: position 104,883 of record NNCF01127820.1, read on the forward strand.
CAAAGGAACAGTAATATTGATGATTAGAGTTTGAAATATCATGTATTCTATTAGTGCTGACTACGGGTCTCATTATAGACGAATAATTAAAGTAATATTAATTTATTGGGGTTCACATTAGTTGTAGGTATTCCCCAATATTTTCCGAGTTCAATTTTTTTATTTAGTAAGTAAATACTTTATACATCATAGTTTTTTCTTAACCTTAATTGCAATATTCTCAGGAGAAGGTTCTTGAAATGAGGTTTCTTGGTCCATACGTAATTATTTTAACAGACCGCATCTTAAGACCCTTGTAATTTTCTCTTTTACAATTCCTGCTTGCTTTTTTAAATATTGTTTTTGTGGGGCTTTAAGGGCTCGTCAACAACAATGTCATTAGAGCCTATTTCCTGCTTGTTTTTATTCTTTATATCTATATTACTTTTCCTTGTGATTATTAATATGCTGATTCCACTTTGTATTAGAACTTGTACTACCAATGAAATTTTGTATATTCTACTACTAATTTATATATTCGACTTTGACAAGCCCCAAGAAGAAAATTCTACTTCTATTTGATATATTCTACCGATTGTACTTTAGTATATTCCCCGCTTTCCTTGTTCCTTTATAGTCACTGTGAGCGCATCTTTTTTTTTCTCCTCCATTCCGTCTCATCCACGGTAGGCAATGTGGCTCGGCATTCGCACAATCACAGCGTGTGTGGGTGGGGGAATACGCGTACGAGCGACGAGTCGAGTTTTGTCTGTCAACGCGAAGACCGTGGCGCTTTTGCGGATGGACAGCGCGTTTGTGGACAGGCGTTTGTTTTGCGAAGGGGAGCGTCACCCAGAGCGAAGCATAGAGCCCAGTATCCCTTCTATTCTGCGCTGCGTTCAGTGGTTGGCCGTTGTGGAATTGCTGGCGTGGCGTCACTCGTTCGCCGCTTCAATAGACGTGGAATATGCTGACGTGACTTGGAGGGAGAAAGTTTTGTCTTTAATTGGTCTTGCTGATTCGAGTGTGTGAAGGTTGAGGGCGTAGGATTCTGAAGTTCGGGGTTGAATGTCTGGTTGAAAAGCGGATAATACTTGAAAGAATAAAAATTTAGCTATGGAGAGAATTGTGTAACACGTTTGATTATGTTAAGTTCAAAACTTGACACATACTTGAAGATTAATTATATCAAACCTCATTTTGTTATATAATTTCTTTTAAGATGGACATATCAAGCAAAATTCGAAAGAATAACTTGTAATGATAATGTTTCACCTGCCATACCTCCATTAGCTCAAAAACACGATTAAATGGTGTAACAATGTAATATATTACAATTTGATATTTTCAAAAGTGGTGTGACCTATGAAACTCTTCAGAATACTTGCCTCTTCTCAGCTGTTTCCCCTATAATATTTGTCTGGCTTTCCAGTATTAACTACTGTTTCCAAAAACCAGAAATACACGCTTGAAACGATCGTGCAGGTAACTGATTAATAAACACCTGGAACGGGCAGTCAAGTTCTGCTTACAAGTGTCTCTTGCGCCTGCGCAGATCTGCAAAATTGAGATTGCCACTTAAAAGATATATATTTAATCAGTATCTCGTGGGAATTCACGAGCTGACAACGTCTGGTAGACGCCGATAACAACTGAAGACAAATAGTTCCCACTTATACCAACAGGGCGCGCCAATGACCGGGTACCCTCGTACGTACGGCAAATACTCTTAGACAAATGACGATCGTCGTCAAAATTGTCCGCTGTCGTTCACGAGGAGTCAGGAAGCGACTAAAATACGTATTGTATCTTTATTAAATGCATTTTTTGGTAATGTTTCCATTCTGAAACAACATATAACTATTCGCATTATTGAATAGTGTGAATTTATTTAGTAAATTCAATGCATTATTGATCAAACCAATAAAAAGTTACGTTGACAATGAAACTGTATTTTTAGAGCACCCAAGCAGATAAATTATTCCTCAAACAATAAGCTGTGTTTTTTATGGACTCTTCCTTATTCTTGTTGATGAATTGTTAGCAGAGGTATGCTGTGTGCTGGAGAGGTGAACGTGTTTGGCTCTCTTACGTTTTGCGTTAACAATTACTGTGTTTCTGGTCTTGTAGAATAAATCAAATAACAATCAAATATTTGTTATCATTGTCCAAACTACAACTTTATTGGATTCGTGATCCAAACTTGACATTTTTCGCCGAATAATAATAATAAATTTAATAATAATGATAAATTTACTGCAAAAAATCAGTTTCAAATTGCGTGTGACCACGCAGAGGAAATACTAATTTTCTTTCCGGAAGCAAGCAAGGGACCATCCCATCAATTTCGATCAAGGTAGAGTTGAATTTAATGATTCAGCACACTCCTAAGATACGGTTAGAAATAGTTAGCTACCTGTTATATAATCAACAGAACTATGTCAAAGAAGTGAAGAAAGAATTATGAACTGATTTCCTGCATTATTGATTCACTGAATGAATAAGAGGTTGATTTTTACAGTCTACCGCGATATCTTCGATCATGTGACATTGTTCTGAAATATTTTAATGGACTAGCAGAATTACCCGGCTTTGCTCAGGACTAAAAGAACAAATTTATCATTATTGGATATTCTGGTATTAAAACACTTGTAAACATCTGCAATTTTTTAGCTCATTTTGCCAGGTGTTACCCGGGTTTTTTATAGCAAATTCTTAATTAATATGTTAGTTCCCATATTTTTCTACTTTCGTGATACTAAATTTTCACATTTGCTAATTTCAAAAACTAAATACCAAGAAATAAAGCTACAAAAAATACTCAGGGTGTACAGTATTGTAAGCTTGTATGTACGTAATACAACGCATACTCCCACTTATTTCAAGAGACATTCAAGAGAATTATTTAAAAAGTTTCTCCCCCTTGTTTGTTTGAAGTCAAATAAACACACTTTTTTCTGGGAAAAGTTAACCGGGAGGCACACGTCACTTTCCAAATATAGAATATTGAATTCACAGGCTGGTTTATTTTGTATAATATTTACCTGGAACTGTGGGTCAGGAATTCTCCAAATTTTAAGTGGCAAGTCCTTACGGATGAAAGTTTAGTTCTATCAAACAAGATTGATGAATTTTATGAAGAAGAATATAAGAACTGTTTTTCTGCTAAAATGTACTTTTTTTTGTTTAAACCACTGTATGCACTCTTATTAAACTAACACATTGTTCAAGCAAATGATGTTATACGAGTATAATTCGGTGATTGTTGTTTTATGTATTTATACTAAAGTTTATTACACAATACTCGTATTTAGCATACAATCACTTGTAATGCAATATAAAAATAACACAAATTGAAAAAATATGTTTCAGAGAACGACAAAAATCTTGGTATTCCAAAATACTTTCATTTCTTATTTGATGAAAGAGAGGCAAATAAATATTTCCTTCCGTTCATGTTACGCACGAGTTAGGAGAAAGCAACAAGGATTGAAGTAATGGATTGAACTCGGGATAAATTTTGCATTCCAAATTTTAAAGTATAAATTTAATTTAAAGTCATAGTTATTGTAGTTGAAGAATTAGGTTGGAGGAATCATAGGAACAGTAAAAAAGTGTGTTCATAAATAAATTTTTGAAACTAGTCAACCCTGTCAGGTGGCAGTGTGCAAGTGTACTTCATTTGTAATCCCGGGACTGTCCAAGTTTAAGGACAGTCAAAGGACAAAGGACAAAGGACGTTCAAATTGTGCTTTCAGGAAAAAAAATCACCTCATAATTTCTGAATGCCTGTTCGGAGAGGAAAGTTTGCATCGTCTGCGACAAGTGAAAATTGCGACGGACCGGGACTCGAACTCAGATCTCGCAAAATATATTTTATTATATCTAAAATATTTATTCTCCTGAAAAATGGCATTGCCTATGTGTACGGAGTATCCCGTGGAAATCAGAAAACGTGTAAAGTTTATCCTTTCTGTTGGTAACGAGGTCTATATATTCGTGGCGTATAGATAAATATTTATTGACATGCTTAGTTTATAAGTGATTACGCTTGTACATTTAGCACAAATAGTATGCACATTTCTATTATTATAATTTAAAAGTTATTTTGTAATATAATGTCTAACATAAATAAGAGGTAATTACTACGATGTAATTTATGTTACGGAGCTTAATTTGACGACAAAACATTCATGAAATATTTTCCTGTTTGTGAAATTGGAATATTTTTTTACCTTATATTTATATTTAATCATAACTTGCTAAAATTGCATTAAACTGTTTTAAAGACATGTCCCAGTTTCATTTCACACTGTTTTATATATTTCAAATAATATGAATTACGTTTAGTTGGATACCGTCACGAGCACGAGCTTAGCACTTTTTTTTCATTTTCTGTAATTATTTTATTATTACGCTCCTTTCGGTTTCATGCAGTTATTAAATTTTAATTTCAATACAAGGGATCAAGTATAAATCTTTGCATTACGAACCAATTATAGCGAATGTCTTCGGGAGTTATTTTATAGCATCAGGTTTTTTTATTTGTTTTATCTCTGATTGCATGTACATCTCTTGGTGGCTTCGTTGGTTTTTTTTTCATACTTTTTATATCTTTCCTAAAATTTCCTTCCTATCTTTTAAGGTTTCTCGCATCTTTCTCCTCGACTTTCCCTAATTTCCTTTTCCTCTTCTCCATCTATTGGAAGTTCCGATTCGTGGCCTACATTCGACAACAAGGCGTCCTGCGTACGGACAGGAATATTGCCACTACTTGAATTGCAAATTCGCAACAGTTTCTCCTCCTTTGTAGGCGCGGGGTGGAGGTTGAGAGCCGAAAGAGGTAAGGTGCGGGGAGGTATGGGGTGGGCTGGGGGTACGAAATGGTCGGTGCGATTCCGGCTTCCGAGATCCGACTCCGCGTCTCGCGATGTTATCTGTTGTATGATACGAGTTGGCTTTGGTAAGCAGAGATGGAAACGGAGACGATAGCTATGCCAATGGTCTTCGACGGAGGCGACCCAGAGGGGGAGGGTGATGGCGGATGGGATGATGGTGATGGTTAATGATGTCGCAATGATCGGGAAAGTGGTGATAGAGGGAATGGTGATGATACGGATTGACGTTTCGAGAGAATGCTTACAGAAGGGTGATGTTGTTAGTGCGCGTGTTCAATATGGAGGTAACGGTCGCTTCGTGGAGGTTAGAACGACCGACTGGGTTAGGATGTTCAAACTCTTAATTCGAAATAGGGTGAAGGATGATGCCAATATCATTAAGAACTCGATATGCTCCAGCAGATACATCTGTAAGGAGGAGGTTAACTTTACAATTGAAGAAACATTTAAAAGAGTTGTTTGGATCAGTGATTTACTCATTAACATTGATTAAGATGATTGGGATGTAGAGATTATGTACGACGAGTTTCCGTACATTTTTATAAATATTCATTATTTTCGGGGTTTTCATATTTTTAAAAAATTTACGAATCTAAAATATTTTGCTTTTTCCGAAAATCTCAGTTTAAATTTTGACAGTAAAAAATTAATACAAAAACACTAGTTAATTTCATGAAACCCTGCAACACACTTGAAATGAAACCTTCATACATGAATCCCCCTTCCCCCGTCTACCTTACTCATAAACCGTCTCACCCCCTTTGTTTCTGTAATCTAAAAAATTATATAATTCTTTCGTGTACTACATGTGATAACTACGGCCAGATGAAAAGGTTGACGAGGCAGGATCGAAACCGGGACTCCTGCATTGATGACGGAAGTGTAGCGAACGGGAAGTAAATTGGTTAACTCCTCAGCGATCAATGCAGGAGTCTCGGGTTAGTTTCCCGACTCTTCACCATTTTCATTGGCCGTAGTTATAACTAAAAAAGTTATCCTCAAAAGATAGATTTCTGGGACATATTGTTGAGCTACCGGAGACGTCTGTGCGTCAAGAACTCAGAAGAATTGGAGACTTCTTCAGCAGGAATATCGTATCGCTTTTGAATAATTGCAATCTTTGCGCGATATAATTATCTGAATTAATTATGGTAAAAAATTTAAGAAATGTTTGTGACAAATCCTGAAAATAGAGTGACAAGAATTTCTCTGTAGTCTTTTAGAATATATAATGTTACCATAAAATAGAATAAAATACACAAAACTTCTCGAATATGTTTAATTACAAGCTGTACTTGAAATTTTTAGAGAAAGTTCGCAATATGCAATTCATACTTTTTTGTGCGTCTTCAGATGCTTTTTAAGTCTAAAATGACCACATGTGAAGTTCCGAGGACGAATCGTGGTCAGCGCATTACTGTTATAAAAACTTTACCAAAAAACTATCTCTCATAAGATAAATGAAAATGAAATAATAGAAATTTGCTGAAGTGATGTACTCTCTTTTTTAGTTGACATCTCGTTCTCTTCTTGTTAGTTCAATTCCATTTTCTTCTTCCTCCTCAAGGTAACCTCATATCCAACGCATATAATTCTCTTCGCGGTTCCAAATTCAAAGAAGTGAAGCAATTTCATGCACAATTTCTGCCCATTATTTCGGACACAATGGTAATTTGCCAACCCTCGTTTCCTTTTTCTCGTTTTCCTTCTAACTCCAGCGTCATTTGCATCCAATTTTATCTTCTCACCTCTCGTCTCCTCCTAGAAAACATTGTCTACCGCGTTTTTTCGTTTGAAATTTCCCTGCTTCTCTTACCAGAGTAGCTCGGCAACCCTGGTATATCTAACTTGGAACGTCTTGCTCCCCTTCAGCGTTCTCTACAAAAGCTTCCCTCTGAATTTCTGTTATTTCGCTTCCTATTTACTTGGGAGCATACGTTTAACAACCCACTTAAGAGACGTAGAAGACGTTTCTTCCTTCAAATTATTTGGATTTACTCAATTTGTAAGCTGATCATTTTCCGTCAATATCGAGGAAAGTATAAATGTACTTATCGAAGCATAAAGAATATTATTTGTCTTCAATTTCGGGAAATATAATATTGTAACTTCGATGAAAGTTAAAAAGATTGTGTGTGTGAATTTAAGGCGATCATATCGATGGGATAGTATTAGATATATTCTGAATAAAATCTTCAGTTTTTCAGGTTAAGTAAGCTTTTTGTCTCACGAGAAAAGAGAAAGTATAGCTACTTAAAATCTACTATCTATGGGATTTTATATAATTCATTTATGATATTATTCTGTAATAAATTCTAAATACACGATTCATAAATGGGATAATTTTAGCCAGAAAACTATAGAAACCATTGAGTGACGAATAAGGTCGCGACATACACATGTGACGAGAAAATATCACATGAAGATACGTAACAAATGTAGTACCCCCTCCCACGCAGCAATCCTCGGTAAATGAATTTACTCACTAATTTAGTTATGTTTATAGAATTAAATGTGAATAAAATAAATTGAACTTTTGTTTTCGTTTTGTCTAACAATTATCCCAACAAATACAAATGAGAGAAATTCTAGTGTCGTGAATGTGAACATTTCAATAATCTTGTTCCATAGATATTACACTTTTTGTTTTACAGTTATTTTTGATATAGTTATGAGTTTTATGGATATAAAAACACATTAAAACATTCACTCACAGATTTGAAGTGGAGTAACTGATTGATTAGTATTTTCAATTGAGGCATGTAAATGAAAAACATTCGAAGTGCCGAAAGCATGTTTGTACAGGAGATACAAAAATGATAAAAAGCCATAATTGTCTATGGAAAATTATGGAAAAATTATCATAAATAACTTGTTTAATGTTGCAACTATTAGTTCTTAAAATAATAAAATTTCCGACTGTTAGCGCATAATGTATGTTAGCTTCAAGACGATGTATGCGTCCACGCTATCATTGAACAGTGATAGCATTAAACTATCAACAGAAGGTATTTAGATCAATTAACACATCATTAGTGTTGCCAAAGAGAACGTTTTTCGCAAAACATAAATTTTCTTGATGCTTAGAAAGTTTATAATTTACATGCCGCAATGATTCATGAATGCAATTATTTTATTTCTGTTGACATACCGTGTGTATCCAACATAGTGAGCTACATCTTAAACTATCTCTCGAGGATTTTCCCGTTTGAAGTATTTTCCATTGACATAACTCTCCGTGAACTCCGCAGTTCCGTAGAAATGTGAGGAGAGAAGCCTCGGTGTGACATTAAACCACACTCTGCTTGTCGGGAGGATTTGTAAAATTCATGTCTCTCGAGAGAAGATAGTGGGTCAGAGACGCAACCGACTCGAAGATACTAAATCACAAATACATACGGAACGAGAGACAAACATCTTTTGTTTGTAGAAGGTAACGTTCACCAAGGATACTTCCCTAAACCAAGATGATTTTCATTATTATTTATGTTGCAAGTGTTCACATTCATGACGAAATTAAGGGACGGGAATAAAGTTCTGTTCAAATTATTTTTAGGCGCATATCTTAAAGGCTTTGTTTTTGTGATTTCATTAACACGTAACAGAATTTGTATTTCATACTCCACGTATTCACCCCCTGAGGTATAGTCTTCTCTATGGAAGAAAGTCATGTCACAATCTGCGCTGTTAGGATATTGTCAAGGTTAAAGTGGAGTATTTCCTTTCGTTCTATAAATTACGTGTAAAATTTAGAGAAAACTATTGTAAGCTCTTAGAAACTCAATCTCATCTACAGAATAATAAATTTGTTTTTCAGGTTTGAATTTCACATTTTAAAGTCTTCCACGTTTATGAATTCTCTATTTTGAAATATACTTATTATGAAAGTATGCATCACAGGATAGTACTGTAGGCATTTATGTTCATGTCTTTTTAAAAGGGAAACACAGTTTGATATGAACAAAATTTTAGTTTTATGTTGAAAAATAATCTTTATATTTGAAAATACACAATATAGAGAAAAACAATCCCACTCATTAATTGAACTAGCTTGTAATAATTTTTGTATAATCTGATTACTCAGACTAATCATGTTTTATTAAGAAAAAAAATCTATATTGTAAGATCAAAATGCTCTTACTTAATAGTTTTCAAAACATGAACAGCACACTAATTTTTCAAATTCATAATAATACAAATGTAATACAAATCTTTACTTATACACTACATCATCTCGCAGGAGTCGCGCCTGTCGAATTATCGCTTCACGGGCATGACGCATTTCATTAAAATTCTTGTAAACTCTAAACTATTCTTCGAAATTTTACAATTTCAAGACATTTTTATCTTTATTAAATGCATAAAGCAAATAATCCATTAAATTTGATGATGAATGATTTTTCCCTTCTTAAAACACTCTTAAATTGAAGTATTTAACACTTCTATTTTTAGAAACGTTTAGGTTAATTTTCGTAGGTACCATAGACATATGCTATTTTGTAGAACTCTGAGGCAAACAATATTGCCATTAATAGTTGTCACCTATCTCTAACCGCCTAAGCAAATATAATTATCTTTTTTTTTTGATTTTATCGACATGTATTGTAAAAACCCATTTCTATCTTTCTTATCAAATATTTTAAAAATATAAGATAGCCTATGATCATCCTGGACATCTAAACTACCTCCTAGTCAAATTTGATCACGATCGTTTCAGTGGTTTTGTCGTGATTAAGTAACAAACAGAGATGTTTTCGCGTTACGCATTTATATATTAGTATAGATGTGTATATNATATATATATAAATTATGCCTGTTAAATTGTATTGAATTTTGAAGCGCCATGTATTCGTTTTTCTATATCTTTAATATTTTCATTCCTATAATTGCAGATTTATTATATTGTAATGTAAAATAATATTATCGGAAATCAATAAATAATTTCACAAAATGAATTAATATTTTCACACAAGAGATCGAAGTTCATTGTTTTCAATTTTAATTTTTGGCAATATTGTTATTATTTATTAGTAAAGTTAATCACCAATACAAACAAAATAAAATGCATCAAAATATCCATCAACTTATAAATATGATTGGTTGAAAACAACTTTTTTCACCACTGACAATACATCATTAAAATATAAATTTCAACAAATCAAATTTGTAAAAAAGCAATCATATTTAAATGTTTTCACTGATGAATTATTGTTGTATACATTATGTTTTTAATCTTTACCTTGCATTTTTAGTCTCAGGATGTGAAAGTTTCCTCTTAAATTTTATAAAATTAAGGTTGGATACATACCGTTATTCAATTTATTTTACATAAGTTATTATAGCACGAGGATGATATGAAATCTCGCGTACAACTCAAAACTCACAGCAACGATATCTGAAACCAATCAAAATGTGTGAAATATACAACACGATTTGGAGGGTGGCAAAAAACACTTCGGAAGTTCATCGAAAATCTGGCCGCTGCTCGAGCCACCAACGAAACCTTCAATTAGTCGTCAGAGATGGGAGCGATTTTTTCCCGAATCGAAAATGCGCCGCAAAATCGCGATATTAACCTCTACTCTCTCTTCCGACGACGAAGCGAATCAATGGACTTTGGTCTGCAAATGAAACTTGTTTAATCCGCAGCTGGGCACAAAGGATTACGAAGAGAAAATCGAAGGGTAAAGGAATGAAGGCGAACAACGATTTGCGTAAGTTGTTTGAATTTTGTTAACTTCCATGGAGTATTAGGGTTTTATTGTTCATAGCAGTGGACCGGGTAATAGCAAGATTTATCAATAAAGCAGGGATGTAGAGTGTTTCACTACCATTGTAGGGGTTAGGAACCCTGGGATTTGTAAAGTACTTGTGCCAACATTATTCCTAAATTCCCAACTTTGTCATGAATAGAGGGAAAGGAAATTAAGAGAAAAATTGTGAATAGCAAGAACGAACACAATTACAATTGTAAATGAAAGTAAGCCTCTGATCGTGGATTTATTTTCAAATTACCTACAGTGTGCTTATGGAGAAATTCAGCTTTCTAATTTGTTCTATCTTCCGTTCGCGTACTTTTGCGTGTCCCAAGGCGCGGGTGAAAGGAGCAGGTGAAGGAATGTATAGCAAAGGGAGATGACGAGACGACGATGAACGCATGTGCCGCGAGAACACCTTCCGGAGACTCACCTTTTCCATTACGACAAGTTCTGTACCGACCAACTTCAATTTGATCTGCTCTCCCCAGAGGCAGATATTTTAGTATGTTATTTAGTAATCTGTATAAATGAATAAGTAAATATTTTTTTTGTAAAAAAGCAGTTACATACAGCGTATAACCACACGGAAAACAATAAAATAATTTACTCTCTGACAGCTAGCAAGGGACCTTCCCATCAGTGCAAATGTGAGTTGCCCAGAAGTTGACACAGTCTTCCAAGGAATTTAATGAGATTGAATTTTTCTATCCTGTTCGAATTGCTTGCCGGGTTTTATGAGCAAGAAGAGCAATAAACGAGTACAGCTGAAAATTAAATGTAACTATCATTCTGCATAACACCATGAACGTTTAATTTTTTTAGGACGACTATTTTATTCACCTGAGTAATACGGTAGATACAAGTTGTTTCCGCTAGCTATATTCACGTACATTTGGTTTCATATTTGGCATTAACATTGTAAACAGGACATCAGAACTGTTATGAATAATATATGATAATATACAATGGAGCATTATGTAACTCACGTCCAATTCTCTTCGAATATTGTTTATTACTTACCAGACGCGTCAGTGCTGTCATTTGTTAGGACTTTTTTGGATCAATTTTATTATTAATAAACCTCTGCCTACCAAATTTTGGTGTTGTCAGAGATGTTATATTTACTGTCATAAATAGTAAATTATGTTATTATGTGTTAAGAGTTAATTATTGAAGAGTGGCTCAGTTAATTTATTTTGACCATTGATGTTGTGTCAAATCAGCTATTTGGTCCTAATTTATGAGCGAAAAAAAGAAAATTTAGATTAAGGCAAACATTGTTTTTCTATTATTTTATTTGAATTATCTAAAAGACTTTTGTGTGGAGAGGAAAAGACCGTCGCGTACTTGTTTCCAAGGGGATTTCTACCTTGCCTAGGGATGGTCCCCAGCACTGACGTTTTTTAATGTGAAGTGCCCTTCATGCGATGTACTGTAGCATGAAGGGTATGGTCTTGCATAGTCGTAAACAGTTCTGCCAAGCGCTCTACAGAACTGTTTCGCCTCGCTACTTCGATCTATTATAAGTAGCTGCGTCGCTGGTTTACTAGTTCCAGCAGCCTTGCTAGATCTAGTGATGTTGTTGGAACCCCATTGGAAGCATAGGTGAGCCGAAGCTGAGAATCAGTTTAAGGAAAACGGATTGCATCAGCTCCCTTTACATAGGCCTTAATAACTAATATTAGCGCTGCTCGCTCGTATTTGAGATCTTCAAGCCGCGCTAATTGGTAATTTATTTCTAATTTCCTATAATTTAGTGGCACTGCGTTGTGTGCTGGTGGTGCTGGGGTACAAAACGCAGGAATGTCACTCTGTCAGCGCTGAGGAATCACTCAGGCTTGAGTGACTTCCGTTGCGAGACCGAGAGTGCACTCCCACAGTTCTGTTTCAGATCCCTCCTGCTCTAATCGAAATTCCAGGCACTTCGGTTTCTTCAGAAGATGCGACGTGGACTTCACTGCTTCTCTGCGCTAGGGACAGGGTGAAGTTCCAGTAGTTGTTCATCCCTGCAAGGGGGATATAATTGAGGCTCATGCGGTAGCATATTCGTATATGAGGATTCAGGATTACACGGAGAGGTACGTGTTAAGGGAACTGGGTCCATGATGGAAGCTAATCTTGGAGATCTACAGATACATGTGAGGGGATTTTGTTCCTTTTTTCTCTTTGTACGAGGTTTTGGGGTTTCCTTGCTTACCACCACCACAAGAGATTCTTCTGTAACTTTGGTGAAAAGGTATACATATGCATTATCACTGACGAGTTCTGTGATACCTATTTATTTTTCAGTAACATCTTTTGTAACAGTGGAATATAATATGCTCCGGGGTATATAGTTCCCCGCAGCTATACTGTGGAGATTCTTTTAGGGTAAGTTGGTATGGACCGTGGCCGGATGGAAACTGGATCACCTCTGAGGACATAAGTAGTTTGCATTGTTTTTAAGTTGGGAAGAAATTTGGATGTTCTGTTGTCCATATTTCGGATAATTTCATCCCACAGTTTGTTTATATTCTATTATATCTTTTTCACTGACACACCTGAGAATATCTGGAAATTTTCAGCTGTAATCTAAGTTTTTCCTGAGATCATATTCCAAAGCACTCTGAAGAATTGTTACGTCAATTGGCTTGAAATTTAGTCTTAGCAGTATGTTTTTCCTAGAGTATGCTATAAACATAGACACCTTTCTGTGCACTTTTAAGAAGTATTCTATCTTTGTCTTCGATTGTCCGTCTGCCCGTTCATTCGCGGCATAAGTGACGATGCTCACAAAGATTGCTTGGTAGTAGGTAGAACTTACATTGATAGATACTTCCTGGTGAGGTTATTTAGTTTAAAAATGGCGTTCTTTGTTCCCTGGGATATATTTTTAGCGTACTCTAAGAAATTGAGTCTGGTCGATAGAGTTACTCCTAGGTATTTTAAAGAGGCTACCATTTTTATAGATTTATTCTGGATTTTGATTGTGGGTGGTCGGTTTATGTCTAGATAACCCTTCAATAGAATGATTTGAGATTTTGATGGAGATAAATATAGTTTGGTGAATGAGAACCGTTGTTCCAATTTGTTTGTAAAGGACATACTTTTAATTTCTAGGTCATGTCTCGAGTTGCCTGATACAATAAGAACAAAATCGGCGAAAGTTATGGCTGTGTCGCAGACGTCACTGACCTAAGTGAAGCATGTGTCCATGTTTATGGTCCAAAGGGTTGTTCCTTGGACGGATCCCCGAGGAAAGCTCTTGGTTAAATTTTTGTGATGTTGTTGTTCACCAGGCAGGAATACCCATCTGTTGACGAAGTTGTCTTGTATGATGTCAAATAGATATTTTGGAAAATCGTAGCTTTTCAGCAGATACGAGTACGTCAGAGATGGCCACCGGAGATTGTCAAATGCACCTTGTATATCAAGGAAGATGCCGATGACGTACTTATTCGGGTTGTTTAGTGTGTTTTGTTGCAATAGATTTATTGCGTCATCTGTTGATCTACCTTCTCTGAATCCAATGGGAAAATAGTATTAAACTTTTCTATTCTTCTGTTGATTATTTTTCTATTGATTAAATTGTTTATAAAACTCATTCCAGTTTGCTTAATTTCAATTATAGAATATTCCTATTTTTCACAGTTATTTTGGTGCTTACTTTGAATACCAAATGTAATTAACCGATGGTCAATTTCTATTGGTTTTTCGTGCACTTGCCAATAACTTATTAACTTGGACAGTACGGTTGAGGAGTCACATCGATATATAAGGATTCTTGGTGAGAGTTGAATGTTGGTATGTGATCCATGTGGTTCAGTATAATTAGATGAAATGGCGTGATCAAGTTTTCTAATTCTTCGCCCCCATCATCTGTCAAAGGTGAATTCCAGATTGGCGTTGGTATCTAAAGATATGAGTACTTCATTTTCCTGATTATTTAGCAGATGTTTTAATTCTTCGATATAGATTTCAATGGGGTCCGAGTATTAAAAGTATAAAGTGATGATCCAAAAGTTATAATAAGTGATCTCACAACGATTAAATAAGTGTTTGAAAATTGAATCAATTTTGAAATTTGTATATTTGGGATGAGAATTATTACTGCTGCCATCGGTGTTTCACCCATTACAGCAACTCTAAAGTCGCTGGGAACAGAGGAGATTTTTCCTTTGTTCGTATATGGTTATTGGAACAAGAATATTTAAACCATTTTCTATAGAGTATTTTGTTAGCTCATTTATAGCAAATTTCGGCCTCATTATGTTGATATGCCCCACTATACATTCCGTAGTCTGTTCTGTGGATAAGGCGCTTATACATTAATTGATATGTTTGACATCCCGTTTTGTTAGGGTGTTTACAATGGCTAATTTTTCTACTGGTGCAAGGAATAAATAATTCCAGAACCTCGTTTTTTGGACAGTCCTGCTTAGAATGGCCTGGCTCAGAGCACTGCTGGATGTTGGCGAGCCCTAAAGCCCCACAAAAAAAAGCACTGCTGGAAGATATTTTGAGTACAATTTCTCTTCGTGTGCCAAGGGTCCCTGCAATTCAGGCATTTAGTTACCTGTGTAAAGTCCCTAATGGCACACGAAGAATACCCTATGTAAATTCTTTTATTGTTAATCATTTATTTCCATAGTTCTGGCGAGACATTCACTATCCCGTGGCAGATCTCATTGTACTTAGAACCTGCCCTGAATTTGAGTGAGATATCATCTAGGTTTATTTCATTTTGTGTTACAAAAAAAAATTATTTCCTCTTCCTTTAATGCGGAAGCTACGTCATAAATGATCATTCGAGGTCTAAATTTGTTTACAAGTTTAACTTCATAGTGTGTTTTAAATTGTAGATTACTTGAGATTTTTTACTACGGATTTGAGGATTTATTGCTACGGATTTTGAATTTATCTTTGACGGGATTTATCATACTGAGGAGAGATGGTTTTGACTCTCCTTCTTTTTTCCTGTTTTTAAGAGAAAATCGTTGTTTTTATAGGTGGAGTAGGGATAGGGTTTGGAATATGTGTGGTCTTGGGAACGAGTGTCACTGCTTCTACCTTGGCGGCATAAGTCGGTTTGACTTGCTCAACTGTTTCTTTGATTATTAGTCTCATAGATTTGGGAGAGATGTCTGTCGATTGTTTGGAAGTTAATAGTTCCTTCAAATTTGTTCTCCCAAAAGCTTCTTCGTAGTATTTCTCAACTGAGTTCGAAGAGCAACATATAACGTCCTATTACGTCGTCCGTAGCGTTTCTAAGTATCGAGCAGATTCCACTCTGACGAATTTTTTCCACGAAACACTACACTTTTCATCCAATGACTTTCAGATAAATACTTTACAATACCTAATTGAAAATCCTTCTTAGGTATCGGGTAGTCCTCCGCTGCCACCACTGGCTTTGCATCCGAAAACCAGAAAAACTTCCAGAACTGTGGATTGTATAAATTTAGTATAACTAATAAACTCACATTAGTTATAATATGAATACCAATTGGAATGTTTATAGCAAACATCTATTACTGAATAACAAGATGTACACTTTTGCACTCTCATGTCCCCAAGTTCTGTCACTCAACCCTGAGCGTCAAGTTCTGACCACCTGCGCTCAGCAACTCCTCAGTTCTTCTCTCCACCCACACATTCAATTGTCCACCTACTCAGTAGCACTCGTCATTATAGTTCAAAATTGCATTCGTAATTGTCCTAAAAGAAACACCCACTACAACTATCTTCTTTTTTCACATTGTCAATCACAACATTGTCTCTCCAATAATATCACTTCATCTGAACAATCTTATGAAATACCCATATCTTAACGATGCAGATCACACCGAAATCTCACTTCTACAATAAATTTATTTCAACCTTCTCCTATAGCGTCGCAAAACTTCGTGTCGTTACACAGCATTCTGAAGACATGCATCAATGCTTTTAGAGAGCATACTGTCAAATACTGCTTGAGGATGTCCTTGTTTGCTATTGTTACTTTGGCTGTTTCTAGGGAACGTTCGAAATTAGCTTTTTCTTCTGTAACATCAAAAATAGTAATTGCACTTCAGTGTCATTCGTTTTGAGAGTTTCTTTTCCAATTTTGTCTACATCATTCTCCATTTTGTGTTCCTCAATTGCTCTTTGCAGCTTGGTATCGGGAGGAGGAGTTTTGCTNTAGTAATTGCACTTCAGTGTCATTCGTTTTGAGAATTTCTTTTCCAATTTTGTCTACATCATTCTCCATTTTGTGTTCCTCAATTGCTCTTTGCAGCTTGGTATCGGGAGGAGGAGTTTTGCTGATAGAGGAAGGGGCTTGTGATATGACTGTGGGGGGTTAAGGTTGCTATGCGGTTGGTATCCTGAGGTGACTGTGAGTAAGTGCCACGTGGCGATGATTAGTAAGGTAAGGAAACCACGAATGGAACCATTCTTTTACTTGAGCAGTGCTTTTGGAGAAGTTTCAAAATTACAATAAAATGGGGAGCGAGAAATTTCTAGCTCTTTAATCCTGACTGACTTCGAGATATTTCGTTTTATTAGTATGCAGTTGCCGAAGGGCGAGGCGCCTACCGAGGTAATTGCCCCTTGTTCATGTTATATGGAATAGGTTTACGGAACTAGTGAGAATGGTTATCTTGTTAGTGGTGAGGGACGATAGGTAGGTTTTGATGAAATATCGGGGGTAAAGGACAATCGTAGGTAAAGGACGTAATTTTAGCGGGGGTGAAAACCTTTTTCTATGACGGGAAAACTCCAACTCAAAAACTAAATTGGCGATATTTAATTATGTGACCCATCTCAAACATAGATATATAATTGAAAAGCACTTTTTAGTATCTTTCATGCAGTATAGATAAATTAATCATTGCACTTCCCTTTTCGAAGATCTGACCCGAACCAGCTGACACGTAGCATTGCTCCAGCTATATTCGTAGTTTTAAGCCATAGATATCAGGAACTATATACTCACTTCACTTGTACGACACTTTAAGCATAAAATCTTGTTAATCACAACTATTTAAAAGTAGACATTGAGTTTACACCACTAGGATTTATAGAAAACTGGGATCTGCTCCGCAACAGGTATACATTGCCATACGTCACCATTTTTTAGGACTTAAGAAGTCAAGTAATATCGTTTCTAATAAAAAAAATCAAGTAACTTCTTTTCTTGAAACGAAAATGATGAAATACAGGGGAATCGTCGACATCTTTTGATGCTCTCCAGTACGAAACTTCATTTGTGTGATTTTCACCGTCCGGATACGCAGAAAAGAAACTAAAATTGTATGAGACATTTCTGTGTATTTCGCATAATGTAACAAACCGTGACTCATATTCTGATCTTTCTCTCTTTTCCTATCATTCCCCTCTATTACGAGTATAATAGGTATACTTTTAGTTGTGAGATGCAAAAGTGAGGTTAGTATCGGTTGACCTCTGTAATATAATCGCTCGTCGTAACTAAGTCCTAGAATTTACTTGAGACAGAGATAGTCTTTTTAAACAAACCAAACTTTTTATAACTAGGAATTACTGAATTCCGAATGAAAAATAATGAAAATAACCAAACGTGATTATATTACATTTTATCTCCAAATCGTTAAAACTTCCTTGACACTCTATGCCAGATTATATTGGTATACTGTATTTTTACTCCATTGAAGCGGGTTGGACTCGCGTATCGAACTTGGGAGGGGTCTGTAGACATGTCCCTCATCCTGAAATTTGATTCGCGAATGTGACTTGCAGCAAGTCGTGAGACTGTCGGTCAAGGGACGTTAATAAAATTATCTCTCACAATAAAAATGTTCACCGTAGATTGGATATTTCGGGTTTGAACATTTTTGTAAAACAATTATGGTCCTGAGTTACACTAATAAGATTTTTTAAATAAATAGATATATCGGTTCCTAGATAGCACTTCTTTAATAAATATGTTAGTGTAGTTGGTTTTCTGTAATTATTCATACTAGTAATGCTACTAATATATAATGTCGTGTACTCTAATAATATTATAATCCTGTATATGGATATAATAATAATTCATACACAGAGAAACAAAAATAAATGCCAACCAGTAGAAGGCAAAAAAGTATATATTCTTAGTCATTTCCTGCACAAGTTTATACACCTACATCAAAACCTTGTAACCCTAAGGATCAAGAAGGAACGTCCTTTTACTATTGCTTGGAACTTTATCTGCAATTGATGAAGAAGCGTCATGGATACAGACGTACTGTAAGTATGTATACAGACGCAGAAAAACGACAACAATAATAATAAAACTAATGATGAAACTAACAATAATAGGCCAGATATAATTCTAATTCATAAAAATGATACACATCATAGATATTGCAGTAATCGACACCCACAACCAACTAACTATTTCAAAATAGGAAAATTAAAAAATATCAAAATTAGAAAACAAATTGTTAGCGTATGGAGTGTCTCTATAAAGTTCCTATTCTGTCCACCACTGGAGTCATTCCTCACACTGTGCATCTGAGCGTCAATCGGTTTTAACTCCAAAAAACAAAAACAAAAAATATTTATTTAAGATTTAAAAAGCAGTCATTTTTAATATGTTGAGGTGAGGATGCTTTGTATTTCTGCACCACTAATATATCTACAAGTTTATAGCATTAACAAGATAATAAAATATGATGATAATAAAATTAAGGATAATCAATTCTCCCAATCAAAGAAAGAAGTTCTTGTGTGCCCCTTACTCCTCCTTATCCAGCATAGAGCTGATAATTAACTGAAAAGACGCCCAAGTGGTAAAATGATAACAACAATAATTTTATATTATATTCTATCGCAAATATTTAACACATTTATCCACTGAGTTCAACGCACAGGACTTTTGTGACATGAGCGTGTGACGACGCGACCAACGCGAATCTTTGTTGTAGGTGGCCCAGCATAATGGCTGTTGAAGTACAGAGTACAAACGTCCCACAGCGCAGCAATTATCATTTAAACGGCGCCCTCCCACAGCAACGAAAAAAAGGCTGCCATGCGTTATATAACCCGCATGCCTGCTTCTCAGGACCCGTATTCAGCCTCTCTGATTAATTGAAGGCCGCAAACAATTTGTTTATTTTTTTGAACGTTTATTTTTTCATTATGGACATTTAAATGCGGGAATTTCCTCTTCAAATTCACTTTTTGATGGTCGTGTTTTGTCTGATGTGATTTGTGCATTATTCACCTCTAATATTCATTTAATTTATTGCGGTACGAAGAATTTTTGGGTTCAGAAAAGTATGCAAGGGATTTAATACTAGATTTATTTTTTTGTAATACGTACATCTAAATACCGTTAAACTTGGAATCTACATACATCATGCTCGGCAAAAACAGTACTGAAGCGAAAGTTGCTTTATCTCATTGATTTATTGAATCAATGAATTGAACAAATTCATCAGTTTGGTTTGAAACGTGATTTATATGTTATACAAGTAACATTAATAAAATATCAATTTTTCATCTTGGATGGAAATTGAAATACAGAAAACTGTTTGCTGTAAATTATCGTTTATTTTAATTAAATGTTAGATCAATAATATTGTGATATTTACGTGAATTTAAATCCTTTCGTTTGATTTTATCCTACATAATGGGGGTATGCGCGGTAAATGATGCCTGTTCTGTTTGTAAAAAAAATTGTTTAATTTCGTTTGTAACATGTGCACCCAGTACCTGATTACAAATACATTACCCGGGGTGATATCTTTTTCATAATGGCTCTCTCTTGCAACTTGTGAGAAATTTCTCAGAGAATGTCTTTGCTTTAATGAATCAAATTAAATTCATTCACAACATACTCCTACAATTCAAATTAACAGCAGATAGCTCCCACTGATGTAAACTTCACAGAGAGATTTTTCTAAGGGATTTATATTTTATAGTCATTTGGCACATAATACGTAATATTTCATTTCAAATGCAATATATGTTATTGTTCAACAACTGTACAACGTTCTTTCCATGATTGTCTGTCTCATTTCTACACATACATCAGGCGTTGTCGTGACTAACTCATCAACTTTGAGAGAAATGTAACTGTAATTTTTTGGTTACTGTTCTAGTTTGCACTTACGTGCTAGTATTGCTGGGAGCCAGAGACACTTTAATGTGATTGTTTTCTCGAAATTGGATGGTGAAGCGATTAATCTAGAAAAGGGAAAGCACCATCCAGAGAAGGAAACATTTCACAGACAACAAACGTAATTTCAAACACAAAATACAAATCCGCAAATGGAGAAATATACAAAAAAGAGGGAGAGAGACGAGTTCTCATCATTCCATAGTTGTGGTGAGCACTTGCACCAAGCCAAGTACCTCCAGCTGAGGTTCAAATTATAAATTCGCGCAGCATGAACGAGGACAAGGTCTAACGTACGAAGTAACATCTATTCACAAATCGATGTGGATAGGAAACTGCACAATGATAACACCACAACATCAATGACATAAATCATAAACTCTTACACTATAAGAACGGTGGTTTGTAGATTTATCCTCACCGATGTTAGAGGCAAAAAATGCGTGAGAGCTCACAATTATAGACCAACCTCGCGAGACACAACTCCGGAGCCAAGCTAGCCATCGAAATGGATGAACGGAGCGCACTAACGAGGAACGTGTAACCATAGACGCCGATCTCTTGGCTGACCATGTCACATGAATTAAAGTTCACCAGCAGAGACCTTCTGATGACGGAAAAGTCACTTGTGTCTCCTACCCTCGAAGAAAATGCACTCACAGCACCAGTTCGTACTCAAGCAACTACTCAATAATCTCACAACAAATTTTTATGGACTCGAAAAAATATCTAGCTAAATTTTTACTAGTATGTTTATTTCCATGTAACACACTTTTGATAAAAAGTGTAATTTCTTATGATTAATTCATTATAATATTGACAGTTAGTTTTCGCAGTTTTCTAAAAGTCTACCATCAATAAAAAAAACTATAATTTCATTACAACCATTTCTTTCATGTTAATTGTAATTTCTTAATTACCATCTTTGTTTTTCATTGACTTGGCAAGTTTTAACTGGGACAGTTGATAAAAAAGGTAAGAATGGGAAACAAATTACGAGTACTTAAGACTTAAGAGAAAAAAGTCATCCAAAGAAATAGGGTACGAGATTGTTGAGTAAACGGATAAAATGAGGAAGAATGGAAGAAGGAAAAATGTTAAAGAGTATAAACACGAGCATAGGATGAGACAACGTTTGAACAAAAAAGCAACTGCCACAAAGAAATAGAGATAACGCACCGTGTGAGGTAAAGAGGAATAGGATATTTCGAAGGAGATACTGAGATGAGGTCATGTTCATGAGGGCCAACATAGGAAGAAAAAGAAAGAGAGAGAAAAAATTAAAGTGTGGCAGGGATTGAGTAGCAAGTACTGGAGTGGGAGGGGAAGGGAAAGGTTGATGAAAGGCTGCTGGAAGAATGGAGCAGAGCGCTGCCACCGGCGAAGTTGCTTGATGAGATCCGGCCATGGTGCGGGCTCTGACGCGTCTCAGGTGCCACAGATGGTGTAACAGCTTGTGGCTTCACACAGATCACGGAGTATAAGAGATCTCTTAAGAGAAACATGCGAGATAAAGTTTTACTCTATACTTACAAACATGTCCTTATATCTCTCATTAAGTAATCTTTTTATGTATATTTTGTACCTTAGTTACTACTACCTCCACTCACTATGAACAATTTTTTTCTGCATTTAATTGCAACGATTTATTTAGGACATAAAAAATGAATAATAGCAAGTATTTGTTTAAAAATATTATGAAAATATTAAATCCACCTCTGCTATTGGACCCTTGATCGGAATTGATAGGATTGTCCTTTGATTGCTTCCAAAGAGTAAATTAGTTTACTATTCTCCACATGGTTGATCGCAGTTTGTGACTGATTTAACAATAACTTTATTATTATTACTATGTGATGTTATGCAAATAATTCTAGACTAATAATCTTATGTTGTTTGTATTACAGATTAGATCTTCATACTCATTATCATAAAACGAACGTAAAAAATTTCTTAAACAAGTTGTTATTTATACAGATAATAAACTATGATTTCGCTGGACGCCATTCGTAAGCAGCAAAATTCACTAAGCGAATTATACTTACCCTTGGCGTAGGAACAATCCCGGTCAGTTCTTGGAGACTACAACTGTGAAGAAGACTAGACAAATAAATCTTTCGAATTAGCCGTGAATTATGAGGACATATGTAAATAATAATATAGTGTGTTCACTACAGTGAATAAAATCATTTATTTTATTTTAAAGATTGGGAAAGATTTGTTTTAAAATAAATTCATTTCTTATGAGAGACAATGTATTTCATCCAAAAATTAGTCTATACTCAGCTTGATATGTACGATATGTTTTTAAAATTGAAATGAATATATTCGTTATTCATATTTATTGACATTTCTGTTAGAAGAATTATCTGAAATATTTGGAAAGTCGACGTAGAACGCAGATGGATATTTGGGATTACTTAAGGCAAGAATGAAGTAGCTGGAAACTGATCTTAAGCTACTTGACGTAATGATTTAGTTTTAGTTTAAATTTCAAATACAGAACATTTTATTCAAATACTCTGTAACTTCAAACGTCTCACAAAAACGTTAATAAGTTTAAATAATATTTTTGAATTGTTTGAATAGTTATAGAAAAACAACCAAAATCACTTCATCAAAATGTAAAAAATATACTCTTTTGTTCTATTGTCGTATGATACGATACTTTTTCATCATCCCTTAAAAAATAAAGAAATGGATATCCAATAATATTTTATTCATTTTTACTTATATTAGCGAAGAGTGAATATTATTTTAAGTATTCGATATCGATATGTCAACCGCAGAGACTGGTAGACTATCTTTTGAATTTACACATATGACAGTTTCTGTATTGGAAAAGCTGTCATGTATTTTTTTTTTCATAAAAGAGAATTTTCCTTAAATTAGTATTTTCATACACATGTAAAAATATTGCTTGCACACGAATTTTAATATTGGAGTAGAGTTTATTTTTAAATCATTCAGAAGTAGCTTCTAAAAATTGTTTACAAACGCCATTTGTAGTTTAACTTCGTGGAGACATTCAGAATACCGTCTATGGAGCTTACAAAAGGGAAAGAAAGATAACCCATATGCTACGTAACACTCGTTCATGAAAAAATTGAACCCCTTCCTGCCTAGAAAGTCTACTCGTGTCATTGGAGCACTTTCAGTACCATTAAATGAAAATAGAAATTTCGCCACACTCTCATTCATGACGTGAATCTCTTAGAGGTGTACAATGTATCACGAATACTATACATGTAGTGAGTAAAATATATAAAACTGGTTGCATGTTCTTTCATCTTCCTTTCTATTTTTAATATATGCCACCAAATGAATAGTGATGGTAATATTTGTGCATTTTTTCGAAATTGAGAGGTATACACATAAGAAAGTTCACGAATGACATTTTTTTTTACATTTCACAATTTTATAATTATTTCCGAATTTAGTAGTCTTAGTCCTTAAAGTCATGCCTAAAAAAATATTTCTAAAAAGAAACATTAAACTTGAAATAGAATGAAAGTTATTGGTAGTACCAAAAAATTATTTATCCTGCCAAAGCTTACGTATGTTCAGTGGCCTTCTCTACCCACCATTATCTAATTATAATTAGAAAGATCAAATATTTAAATTTTGGAATTTTAAATTTAGTCGTTAGGAGGGAAAAAATTAGTTTACCATAACACAATTCTTCACCATATTTCAACCCCTCTACCATCTAAGAAGTTTAGATTTTATCCAAAGTCATATTGTGATGGTATTTTTACACTAGTCATATGAAGAATAAAATTTCAGGTGGAGCCGATTCTTCATATAAATCCGGAATGAGCCTCTGGCATGCACATTTAGAAGACTAAATTGGGAAGAAGCTTACCTTAGCATCAATCCAACACGTTATGAATACTTTCTCAGATAACACTTCACCTCGGAATCCAAAATGTGTCTGTCAGCTTAAAGCAGTAGTTGACAAGTGCGGGAAGTATTCTTCTGTTTACGGTAGCAAACATCATGACGTTGTGTGGACGGAAGCAGGCAAACAAGCACTAAGACTTATCTGCACGTCTGTTACGTGGCTGCTAATCTCTGTGGCTGCTGCTTGAGTTTGTGACAAATGTTTAAATTCTGTATCTCATTGAAAACGCTAATAAATTATTTCTACATTTTTCTATAATAATAAAGATGATAACTGTATGGCAGTTTACTTGGGTTTTGATTGAACTTAAGATAACCAATTACATATAAACCGCTTATAAATGTTACTCTGCAAAAGGGAAAATGCCACACTAAGTGTAATAAAATTGGTTAAGGATTAGTTGCATTTTTGATTTGACAACCAATTCTGAACATCTGACTTATACTGAAAACTACAAATTAGTGACTTTATAAATATTTTCGCATATGAATGTCACACACTTAATACAATTGTTTTGCTTTTCATCTTTCAAAATTAATACAGCATAATACGGATAATTTTTTCTTATTCTGAAAATGTGGAATGAATGTCTCAAGAGTTGATCGGCAATTTTTTTCCTGAACCAATCCGGACACTTCGGCTCCTACTAAGAGTGAATTTTGGGGATCGGTGATAATTAAAAATATTTCGATTAATCAGTAATCGATTAATTGTGGTGCACGATGATGATCCATCGATTAATAAATGAAAATTATGGATTGATTAAATCTATTTGTGTTACAAAATCACTAAAATTAATGTATTAAGTATATTAAAATAAAATAAAATGTGTGTACATTACATATAATCGAACTAAATAATCGGAAATTTTAATTGATGCGTTAAATAATACGTAATGAAATAATGGTTGATTTATTCGATTAAGTGATAAAAATCACCGATTGTAGTACTAATCGCGATTATATCCGATTATAATATCTGTATGACAAAATCTGTATACGCACACGCCAATGTGCTCAAAGCAGCGATGCGGCGGCTTCGCGGCTGTTGGTGGACAAGTGCTGCTTTCGGCAGCGAGCGTGGAGACGCGTCGAGACGACGTCGTTGCGGGGAGGTGGGAAAGTAGGCAGACAGGCAAGCAGTCTCGCTTATCTGAGCCCGCTCTCGTGGCTTCTGCTGGAGCTGCTGCTTGACTTGCAAATCCTTCCTCATCGGAGTGCGCGTCGGCAACCGACCATCCGCAACGCACCGGGGAAAGGAACACCCAGGAGCAGGATGCCTCCGAATGACGATGGATAAGACAAGGATGCGTCTCGTCTTGAGAAAACTCGGAGGTCGAGTGGACGATGGAGCTGTTGCTAGGCTTTGGTGGAAATTGAGTAGAGCAACGGTTACCAAAGGGAGCGTCGCGGAGCTCCAAGTGAAGAGATGAGAAGGAGAAGAGTTTCAAAATTCGGGAGTTATCTGCCTCCCCTCGTGTCATAAACACACAGAGTTCGGTATAACTTCTATGTGTTGAAACGGGGTGAAAAACAGGGGTTGGTAACAGCGGGGAAAATTGAAAAATTAGAAAATATTTTATTTTATAACAAATGTGATAGGTTACGAAATGTTTCTAATAGTTTTGCAAATAATTTCTGCTTCAACCTAAGACGTTGCAGTACTGTCGCGATTCATTTACTTTCTCATCTTGTGACGCTAAAACCAGACTAGCATGGGTGTTCCGAATGTTCAAGTTAAATACTCGGTGTCCGCATGAGACACTACTCAGCTGACTAGAAAATTTTATGGGACCTATCACAAAAAATAATCAAATTAGGGGAAATACTACTTTTTTGTTATTTCTTACAAAGTTCGAAAAATGTTCAAATTCTTCTGCAAACCCTTTGTATAAACAGAAGTTGAGGATTACAGGGAATGTACATTTTAGGATTATCAGACCTTAGGTGGCAAACTATTGTATATGGAGGAGGGAAAAGAGTTATATCCAAATTCAGTATGACTAAGATAAAGTAACAGATTTATTCCATCGTTTAATGTATCCCAAACTCGTAATCCAATTAACTAAGCCAGTTCACCGAGTGACCAGGAGATGTCCAAATGTCGTGCAGAAATAATCCAATATCCCAGTAGAGTAGTCCGATGAAGAAGCGCAGTCGTAGTAGCGGTTTCCAAAGTATCCAGTTTGTCGTTGTAGGCGCGTGTAGCTGTAGAACTCTTCTCCTCGACCGCGGTGCTTTTCTCCTTCTCATATGCGGCCGATGTAGGCGGCGACGTGGAGGGGGAGTGCAGTCAGGAGTGCTTCCGCTGTTCCTGGCTGCAAGCTTCCCCCTCGTGGTGTCCACAATACGCGGGCACCGATAGCAAGCGGATGCCCGCGCCATTTGAGTTGGGGGTAGCGCCTTACGAACACCGCACAAACCTAATAATACGGTTCGTTTAGGTAACTATCATTTTTTATTATTTTTATTCACCCTGCCTGAAATAGGGTAGATACAGGGTGGCAACTCCAATAATATGGGTCTCATTGTGGAGTGATCACATCTGAGAATATTTATTGGTTTTATCAAGAGTTATATCCGTAGTACTTGGTTTGTGCACTACCATTTCCTGCAATTTTTGATTCTTTGATAGTCCTCTAAATTCGCAGTGCGTTAATTACCGGACTCTAATAATTCAGTGATTTTTTATTATTAACCTTTGGTCTTACTAATAAGCAACTATAGAAATGAAATCCAAGGAAAACAGTGTTTCGAAGGTCTCGAATAATTATTTTGGAAGACAGATTAAAGATAGTAAGCAAGACATGAAAAGAATGATAAATTAAACGTCGTTTGTATGTTGCTCATAGTTTTAATTTATCATTCATTGAGAATGTTGCTTACGCTCCACAATAACCAAGTAAAAATGACATGAAAAACTATATTTCTTATGTCCTTAGTAAAATCTTAAGCAACAGATGAGTTCTGAGTAACTGAGACATGTAAACGGAAAAGGTTCTTAGTGCCAAAAACTTAATTTTACACGAGAAACAAAAAGTGATTAAACGCCACAATTTATCAAGGAAAATTATGGAAAAATCATCATAGATACTTGTTTTATGTTACAATTAATGTGCTTAAAAAATTAAATTTTATCCAAATTTAAGATTTATTACAGTTGTAAGTGCCAAAGAATTTAAAAATCACAGATGTTCTAAAAATTTCCAAAAACGCATCAAGTATTACGGATATTCCCAAAAGTATGCGTGTATCACACCTAATAACCATAATTTTTCCTGATGCTAAGAAAAATTATTGAAAAAAATATATTCATCGAAACAACACTCGCACCAAACTATAGCAAACAACTCTTCTAAATGACAAAGCATAGAGCTCGGTATCATCGAGTCTGTGTAGACACTAATGCTAACTTAGACCATCAAGGCAATTGAACTAATAATAGTAGGCAAGTATACATTTTACAGATTACCTCAGCTTCGGCGTTTCAAAAAAAAACAAAAACAACATTTTCCGCGAAAATAATTTTTTTTCTTTATTGTCACATGTAACTTACTCCATTTACATGCCTTAACCTACCGGACATAATTAAAATTCAGTTTTCTTGTAATACAGATTCGGATGTTTTCGTTATCCGAAAGCCACAAGAAGAAAGACGACACTCTGCTTACCACTGTTATAAATATCTTTTATGGCTTACTGACAATTACTGGTGTCTTGTCGAACACACGTACCTCCACCCCGGTTGTTTTTCAACAGGATACAAATACCCCATCTCTTATTTAACACTCCATCGATCTGTTATTTCATTTTGTTGAATATTGATGACAGTATGGAAGTGAAGTAACGAGTCAATAGGTTCACTTTTCTTCGTATCACGTCTTTGTGAGTTCAAAAGAAGACTTCAATCTTTCAGCTCTTGGTCGCATTTTCTATTTCAGAATTATCTCTAGGTAGAATTGAGCTCTATCAATTAGATCATTATTTAACTTTTTTCTGCCAATATATAACCTCGGGGATTAATTAGTGATTGTAATGAGAAATTCACAAATGTATTTATCCCAGGTGAACGAGCAACGAGTGGTGACCTCATCCGTCAATTCCAGCCAATCACTCTATTGACAGCAACCCTACAGAGCTTTTTGCTTGTACAATATCATTCATATCTCTTTACTACAATCATTCCCTTCGTCAACAGCATTTCTATCCACTCGTACATCACACATCGTAATCGCACAAATCATCTTGTCGATGTCAGCTTTGAATCTATCTCCTATCCGTAGCACTATTCAGAGACCTGTTATCGTCTCTGGCTCGAACAGTAACCACCTAGGCCAGTGGCAGCGCTGCTGTCGCCAGCACTATCCTTGGGCGGGCGTCGCATGTCCTTGCAATCGCGATATATGGGGTGGGCGTGCCGCGCACAGGCGAGGTATCCACTTGGGCACAGCGAAGGGTCGATACCTACGTCGTTCGTGGCTCCCGAGCCCTACGAATCTCTGAGTACGACGCCCACAACCCAAGATAATTGGGTTAGAAATGTATCAATTATCCAATTAATGATGGTTTTTGTGGGAACAGAAAGAAAACTTGTATGAATAAAGAAGAGCACTTACGCAATTCTTTAGTTTATTCCGAATATGATGGAATTTTGCACACTTGAACTTCAAAAGTAGAGGGAGGTGTACTTTCAAAACACCACCCCATCGACCATTTGACATCCCTCAGTGTAAGTTTGATCTAATTTTGCACACTTAACGATCAAAATAGGCATTATTGTATTACAAATAACAGAGTTATTGTGTTAAGTGTCATGTAAGCCTTAATTCACCCCTCAAGTGGGGAGCATCCCAAGGGATGGAACGGGAAGGGGATAATATGTAAGAATAGACCAAAACCTGTCATTAGTGTTGAATCCATGCGTTTGAGACCATGAGATAAATACAGAGACCCGCGATACCGCTTAAGAACAGGTTATGCCCTATATAAGGTTCCCTAACACCACAATAAGGGGTGTGTCGCTAGGTTAATTATTCATTTTTTTCTTCATTTTATTGATCTACTGTTTTTCCTGTTCCCAACAATAGTCATTACCAGGCTTACCTTTACATTTTATATAGCTGAACTAATTACTACATCTCTTATTGCTATCATCTTTCTATTCTTGAAATAAGTTGATCTTCTCTTCCGTTCACGTTCGCCTTTCCTCTACATTTTTAATTTAAGTCTGTCTGCTTCCGTATTCTCATGAACTCCCTTCTTACGAAGCCGAAGAATGTGACGTTAATTTTTATTTTTTCAATATGAGATTGGACAAAAAACTTGAACTAATAGCCTGTAAATCCACTCAATTTTTTACCGAAAAATGAGGTATCTTTTATTCTATGTTGGGAATAAATTGATCTCCATTACTTCCCTGTTTTGAAAATTACAAATAAGAAAAAAAACCCTAAGTTCCTAGTCTTACTTGTTTTACAGTTAAAATTCCCTATTTAACCTATCAAAAATTTCCTATCGGTAACATATCAGACAATTCTTTCATCTTTTTAGACTATGAGTCTTATGATTATTAATATGCAAAGTAATGTACGTCCTAAAAATTTGATCAGGTGATTTTTTATTAGTGTGACTGATCTTAATACCACCGAAGAAGACAGAGATCCTAGTCCAGGTCTGATGATAGCATTTCTACTGTATTCAGTGATTCCCTTTTTATCCCAACCAGGAAACACAACGCGCGGAGAGTCTTCGTGTGAAATATGGCGTGACGTGGGGAGCGCCCCAAATCCGCGCACTGTTACGAGTCCGCCAAGATCCTCCTGAAGAATCTTGGATTCTGTGTTTCCATGTCCAGTTACTTTTAGGATTCGTTTGATGTGCGTTACGATGCGGTTAAGGATCTTGAAGATCTTCTGTGACGCAGTACATTCTGTGGTTGTGGAAAACCACATCCCGTTTCTAGAAATCTCTGGTAGTTCACTCTAAAATCTTAAAATAAGCTAGTTGTGCGATGATCATCGAAAAAAATCCATCAAAAAGCTAAAGAAATTTACTCATTAAAATGACAACAGGAAACATTGTTCTCTGCTAAGATATTCTGTGTTCTCTTAATCACTTTAAGAGCAAGAACAAAAATATTTTAGTTCTGGATAGTCTTAATATCAACGCAAAATATTCGTATTACACGAAATATATCGATGTTTGGGAAAAATATTACCCATAAAACACAATGGATAATAATAGTTGTTCGAATACTTNAATAGATTGATTCCAAGACACAACTTTTTGTGAGGTTTATTTACTTTGTTGGCATAAAATAATTCGAGTGTACTAAACAAGACTATAAACAATTTTTGGAGTCATGAATAAGTAGTCGGGTTCGTCGGATCGAATCGATTAATGTCAAATAAAGGAGAAAGACATTGAAACCTTGCACGTAGATACTCGTGCATCACACAATTGTAATACATTTTAGACTGTTTGTTCTGTAGGAAAATTCATGAAACTACGAATACTTTCTCCTCTCTAATTATCATAAACATTATACACAAAAATATTGCGCATCATACACTCAAATTTCCCAGAAAGTTATAGAGTTCTTTTTCTCCGTAATCGGACAGAGTAAATGATACAAATAATGAACATTAAAAGGTTTTCTGTTGCTTCATCTGACAAAAATTCGTTTCCGAGATAACAGCATTTAAAAATTACGCCAAGGAAATAAAACTATGCGATACACTTTTTTAAGGAGGATGTTACTAGACTACTTGAGTTCTAATTAGTGACAGCTCTGACGCGTCTCACCATGCCAGTTAATGCATAATAAGGAACCGAATGTAAGTTACATACAAATGGTAAATGGGGGAATATTATTCTGGTCAATAAAGTAGTCGTGCTAAATAACAGAAAATTTCTATTATTATAAATAATGTTAGTTACTTTCTATTTTCCGTGCGATTTATCTCACGGGTTTAACTAGTTTACTAACACGAGGTACTCAGTTGTTCGGAACTCCACCAACTTGGGAACATTTTGGCTACGTTGAGGGGGAGTTGTTAGTTAAACTGCGGCAAATCGATGCGTATATTACACGAGGAACAGGAGGGAATTGTTTCTCGGCGAAGATAAAGGTGTTCACCTGTGCTTTCTCAGTAGAGCAGGAACATTTGGATATTCTGCAGAACTTTTTTATTCAGGATTACGTTAGGAAAGTGATGATCAGCATTATAGAAAATCTGCACTTATTACACTTTACGTTATCGTACTTATCTGTAGTTACTTTACTTAGTTATTTTAATAAGGTAACTATTAATTCCAGCGTTTTCCTATATTTTTTCCGTTTAAACAGAAATGAACTTCTTCTTTGAACAGGATTTATAGTTTACATCGGACTATGATTTTTACGTAATACATCGTTACATGTGCTAATAGAACCTTACAGTTTCTTTCAGCTCAGATTAATTTTGTGTTTATCCCTATCTTAAATCTCCAGGAAACGTATAACAACTTCTATTTACTGAGCTTGGCTACAATAAATTACGATAGTTGAAACTCTTAATACAAACATTTTGTGTACGTAATGGAGCAAAAAAATGACTGTGTAGTGACTGGAATTCAATTTTTAATTTCTGTGTGGACGACACTAAACAGGCACAGTTTTAATCATGTTACGTCGAATGAAAATGGGAGACGGGACCGGGGTTCGAACCCGGGACCTTGAGCTCAGCGCGACTGCGCCATCCCGTTCGCCTCTCGGGCCCGTCTATCATTCTCATTCAAGAGATTTTTAGGCACAGTTTTGTTTTAAAAAAAATCTACATTCCTGATTTGGATTATTTTAATGTATCGCCGAGGTATGATTGGATTAGAAATCGTAAATATAATCAATGTACTACAAAAAAATACCAGGCATTCAATTAAGAAAACATGGAGTTTGACGGCACTACATATTATTGTATTCAGTTTTAAATACCCCTTCCGTATGGAATAAATGAAAAATTGATTTATAAAATAAATGAAATTTATTGAAAACACTTTTGTATTGTTCTCAAATAATAATAATAATAATAATAATAATAATAATAATAAATGATAATCATTTAAAACCGGATTACTTAATGCATGTTATTTATAACAGTGTAGTTGTAGATATTTTACTTTAAAACCTGATCCCATGGTCTATTTGACTACTGCAGATCGGTTAATTATGACGCATAATTATACTCCTGCATATAATTCATAACTCCATTAAAACATAATGTTCCATTGTATGAACATTTGGTTCACACCTGAAATTCTGATTAACGGCAGTGGGATGGCAAAATAATATTCAACTACATCAAATTCCAACGCTTTATAAGCATAACTTGCGTATTAGTTATAATGAATTATGTAAACTTTTGTTGAAATATAGCTAAATATTTCACTATTACTTTCAAATTGATGTCCAAATGGACGCACAAAATTTCAGCTTTCAAATAAAATTAATAAATTTTATAGTAATTTCTCTAGTTTCTCGATTATTGCGTAACCCGACTCAATGCTTCTTAAATAAACATTATTCTACATTTTTAAATTTTCTCGTTGCGTCCTTCATTCTGTTTCAATTTCTCTTGTCCTTTAAGACTCTCATTTTTTGCCTCTCTCCCATTTACGTTTTTTATTGCTTTTTTCTTTCTCCTTTCTTTTCTCCTCCTTTCTTTCTTCTTTCTTTCTTTCTTTTCTTTCTTCTTTCGTCTTTCTTTCTTTCTCTCTTTCTTCTTTCTTTCTTTTTTTTCTCTTTCCTTCTCTCTTTCTTTATTTCTCTCATTCTTTTTTTTCTCTTTCCTTCTTTTTCTCTCTCACTCACTCTCTCTTTCATTTTTTCTTTGCTTCTGTTGTTTTCTCAAAAACATGTAATCCAAGTAAAAGTATTATACTAATTTTGTATAATTTATCATCAATAGGGAAATTGCATAACGTACTTCAACCTATCAAACACACTTTATCATTGAAACACTTGTGTGAGTTTCCTTAAATTAAATAATGTTAAAGAACTATCTTCAACTAGACAAAAGAGAATAGAGAGAATATCGTTCAAAACCAAGTCGATCAAGAGAAAAGTGCTTTATTGCTGAACAACGAATTCACTCAACGGCTTATATTAATCTTGCTTTGATTTCACCGGTGGTTTAAATGGTAGTATAAATATTATTTATTAGTCGTAAAGGTTTTTATATTGATTTAAATTGCCGATGCGTCACTCGAGTATATTTGCACTATGTTGGCAAGTTATACTGTGTCATATATTTTTAATTACCTTCATAAATTGTTAATGAAGTGTATTTATTATTAATTTTAAAGGTGAAACAATTATTGGACATAAACTTAAAATGTTGACTCGGCATTAAACATATCATTTACCGCAATATACTGTCTTTCCAACACATCTGATAAAGTTATTATACATCAAATATATTTTTATCTCACGTAGAAAATATATAATTAATTGGGCCTCACTCGTAAAACTCACATTAATTTAATTAAATTTTTTAACGTTTTATGGTAGAGTAACTTATAATATATATACTCTGCCATTCTGGCCATGAAAATTTCTACCCCATGAAGTAAGCACGCATTAAACGTAGGATAGATATAATATGCCAATGATTAACATTTCAGTTCATGCGCACAAAACCGTTATAAGTAACTTAATGTAAAGTTGCATCAGATTAAGACTGACCTGCGGGTTTCTTCGACGGAAGTCTCATTCAAACGTTCGCTGTAGTTCAAGGATCATATTATGTCTCACGTACAAAAAGGAAAGTGTGTGCATATGTGGAATTTTGATCACGGCAAAATTGTTGCTTACCAGACGGTTTATCACTTCGCGATGATGTAGGTTTCGTTCGTCGGAATCCAATTGTCTATCTTGCATTTATTAAATTGATTGGTTCAGGTGAGACATATAGTGCACAATTTATGATATGGGTGGTTTCTGGTCTCTAACACTAGAGAAAACAGACTAAGAGCGGACGCTCAGTCTTATGGTATCATGTATCCACAACTGGAACCCTGATTCAAACTTCGGCTCTTTGGCACGGAGGGTGCACGGTCGTCTGCATCACTACGAAGTGTCATGCGCAGCGACAATTGTGATGCCTAGAACGATACACTTATAGAGCCAGGTCTTTTTAGATGAATCCCAATTCTGTGAAAATTATTTTAAAGAACATGCCTATATGTGGAGGCAACGAGGAGATGAATATTGTTAGTTTGACGTGCCATGATCATGTATCCCAGAACATTGATGGTTTTCGGTGTCACTTGTACATCATATTTTTATTTACTTACTTTGTTTCTTTTGTTATGTTACCTATCAACAGGACTAGGCATGAACGTATGTTGCGCTCTATCCTGACCTTCCTCAATACATTTTCCCAAGGCAACTTGTCCTCTGGATCTGTCATTCATTGCTTAGAGTCTGGCATGAGACCACTCACTTGCCAATGCAATTGACGCACTGTGGTATAAAGTTAGTGCTGCGTGGATTGATGTAACCTGATCTCATACACAAGGTTATCTAGATTTAATGCACAATCACATTACACTGGTTATCGCTGACGGACGTGGCGAAGTAATTTGGGTATCCTCTGTTCCACAAAATTATCAGAAAACAGTAAATATGATTATCTCTTCTTCTGAAATTGTAATTTTAATGGTTAGAAGTGTACTTACAGATTTCCCATTACTTAGAGTGACTTTATGAAAAAAAAACTTTCTTTCGATTCCCGACTACAGACACAAATCTTCATACTCGGAATACAGAATGTGTATTAGTATGCCTGATAGTTCTCTTTCCATCCTTTGCAGTCCCCTTGCACGCAATATCTCTTTGTAGAGAGCGTAATTTTTCACTAGACTTAGATCTCTGAGCGTTGCTGTAAGCATATACGTCCAGTTTTACCACCAGGTGATGTGTATTCAACGAATTTTTGAAAGAAATATGGAAAAAGTGGAGACACTCCTTTAATGTAGCAACCACCCATTGTCTGCATTCCTATTTTTCACAAAGCAACCGCCTTCTTTCATTGCATCTTTGTGTCAAGTGTAATGAAGGATATCAGCTTGATCTAACAATAGACTATTGACTTAACGCTCATAGCACTCATAAACCTTTGTTTGTGCAACAAATTTTCACAATAAAGAATTGTCAATAATAGTTAATGAAAATAACTAAGATAATTTTATTTATTTCATCATATATTGTCATTTTATTGTGAGAGATCTATTATTGTCCTGAATGACTGACTTACTGAAACTCATACATGAACGCCGAGAAAAACTATAGGAAATACGTTCTTGAAATTTTGCCGAACTGTTCTCTTTGCATATTTGGCTCACTAAGAAGTGATGTTCCGAAATCCCACCTTTGAAAGAGTAATTAGAGTGAAATGGGATTTTGAATTATCACAATTTTCACCATATTTCACGAAATAATTAAGACACCTAAACTAAACGAAAATGAAATTTGTTAACCTAAGTAAAATTTTATGGTAATATAAATTTCTATCAACCGACGGGTCAGCATATGGTGAACGTTTCGAACTTCTCGGTTTCAATTCCGGATTGGATTTCTTACCATGTCAATCAAAATGAAATGTGTCCGGGTGAAAATGAGAACGTTCTGTGGAATACGGAGCTGGGTATCACTTCCTTCTGTATTCTTCACAATACCTCTCCTAACCTTCATATATGCATTACCCTTCTCTATGCAGAGCGTTTGGTGACCATCCAGCATCTTCCGATTGTCAACTGGGAGTGGCATCATTTTCATCAGTCATTTCGAATCTCTTGTTTTTGGAAGGAAGTTTTGAAGCATTCAAATGTTCCATTCTTTCAATTGACATTGCACACGCTGTTCAGAAATATGTAGCCATTATTTGATGTCATTTTTCGAATGCAAGTCTTATGCATAATCATCACTTCTTCGGCTCTCTCCTCCGGCAGAATCGACACTTTGAACTCCACCTCCCTTATCACCTCCTTCGCTGCTTCTTTGTTCCGAGGTTCCAAAGCCCTCCGTTACCACCCGCGGGCGCTGCTGAGTCGGAGGTCGCTTACGTTCGAGCTTTGGGATGCGTAAGTAGGCGGCAAAAGAGAACGAGATGAATTAGAATGCGCTAAAAGCTGAAAGCGCTGAGAGAAGCTCAGCGCGTATATGTAGACGAGCGGAATATGCATGAGCTGAAATATAGAGAAAAGCTACCGAGGCGTTCAAAAGAGAAATAGGCAATGATGAGGCCTCCTTCAATTTTAGGAATAGAAAGGATTTAGTATGAAGATGAGAATGTTAAAGGGACAAACGCACAAAATACAAGGTGATACTAAACTCTTCGAATTAAATGAATACCTCTCCTGCAAAGAAATGATATTAATGAGTTCCAGTTCTTTTCTCTTTTTTACTTTCCAATTACACGTATTGGCTCCAGGAGAGTCTATTTTCATAATTTTTAAAATTCGTTCGCGAGTCACGGTTAAATTTAATCATTATCGACATTATCGTTGACAAAGTCACTGTAGATAACTTGAAAATGCAAAATAAAATTAACAAAATAAATTGAACATATATCAAATGAACAGAAATAACGTGTAAATAAATAGAGATTTGAATGAGCGTGGGGAATTTAAGTGAAGTAATACTCACATTTACCCGTACGTGCCGTGAAATATCTAAATGATGCTCACCGGGCAGGGACACCACTTTTCAGACAAAGTGCTCTCCGTTGAATATATACACAAAGGTACGTCATGTTCAGCCCAACTGCTATGAGGTATCGTTTGAATGGGATTGTCATCGCATATTATTCTTTTGTAGTTATCTCTCAAAGCAGAATGACCTATTCGGTACAGACAGAATAAATTCCCACACCATCACACTGGAAAAATCGATATTCCTTCCTATATAACACGACGAGGTTTTGTGATATTGTGTTATTAATGTGACTTATTATATTGCGTTATTGGGATACGACTATTGTACTGTTTGATTGCTATTTATGTTAATGCAATTAATGTAGAACATTTTCTAACAAGCTGATTTTATCTAGCGTTGCACAGACCATGAATTGGTATCTTCTAGTCGCTTCAGATAATTTAAAGAAGTTGAGTAAATATACGTCTCCGCGGAAACAGTCACATACCTTCCCCCTAAACCCACGAACAATAAACTGCTCGCTTAGAGCTTTCGCGAAAGTCGATTTCGATAACTTTGGGGGGTAGAGTATATATTTTTTTAAATCCGTCCTAACTAGTCAAGGTTGTGTTAAACAAAATTATGAAGTTTGATGATGATTTGCGCATGGTCTGGAAATAGCATGACATGTCGGAGTGTCCTCTTTGTACGGTACGGAGATAGATAAGGGATAAACGAGGTAAGATATTTTCTTTAACTCACTACTTCCGAGTACCTTCTCGGGTAGGGAAGTTTGCATCGTCCAAGGCCAAGCAAAAATTGTGATAGCCCGGGACTCGAACTCTGGGCTTTCTGCTTTGGCCGCAGTTGTGTTACCGCTTCGACTCCCGAAGCTCATACAAAACATTCACCTGGCTTGTTCCGGTGAACCTCATACAGGGGATGAATGACCACAGGCGGCTGGGAGCACTTGTACGCGCTTTCCACATACCTACGTGTCGGATGCAATTTTTTTTTCATAACTTCCGAGTGCCTACTCGGGGAGCAAAACGGCGTAAGAAGCCACCTGTGATCACTTATCCCTTTATGGGATGTGACACAGGGTAACCGGAACAGGCCAGATGTGTGTTGTGTATGGGTTTCGGGAGTCGAGGCGGACAGTGCAACGGTAGCACACCTGCGGCCAAAGCAGAAGGTCCCGGGTTCCAATCCCGGTCCGTCGCAATTTTCACTTGGCTGTAGACAATGCTAAGTAAGATATATTACACAGCCCAACAGTGGTTTTGGTGCCGAAGTGTTTTGAGTTGATTTTATATGTATTTGATGCGCTGAATTCAAATATGGCATCAGTTTTTTTCTAACAGCTCTACTTTTAATTTTTTTATATTTTTTATGTTTTTTTATGTTTTTTATAGGCCTATATGCAATATTATTTGTAATCTAAATTTATCATACACAAATAAATAAAACACAGGTTTTTTATAATTTTATTTTATTTCATAGGCCAATAAAGGAAAACATAAACTAAAGAAATCATTGCAGAAACACTAAACAAACTCTCTTTACCTGATCTTAATGAAAAGTATTGATCACTGCAAGTAGTCACTCAACACTTTTGAAGCTTCTTTTTCGTGACGCTCTAGAGTGTTGCTTCTTGGAGCAGTCTCTTTTCAAACTCCAGCAGTAATCTGCCATCATATGGGTATCCCATCTCCCTTGATAGCGATCCTCCATAGTTTTTATATCTTGGTGAAATCTTTCACCTTGTTCTTCGCTGGTGTCTCCCAAATTTTCAGGGAAACGATCTAAATGGCTGTGTAAGTAGTGAACTTTAATGCTCATGTTGCAGCCAAGATTTCTGAAGCTTGTGAGCATATTGTTTACTAGATCAACATAGTTTTCAGCTTTGTGCTTGCCTAGGAAATTTCTTACGACCTCAACAAATGATGTCCATGCTTCTCGTTCTGACTCATTCATGGAATTGACAAAGGTAGGATCCTTCATTAGCTGTCTTATTTGTGGGCCATCAAAAATACCAGCTTTCAGCTTTTCTGTACTCAACTGAGGCATCTTTCTTCCTATGTGCGCAAAACATGATCCATTCTTATCAAGAGCCTTAACAAACTGCTTCATTAGGCCTAGCTTAATATGCAGTGGAGGGAGGACGATGTTCTCTCGTTGAACTAAAGCTTCATTAATAACATTCTTTTGCCCAACAACCATATTTTCTCTCTTAGGCCACTCCTTTTTCACCCAATGGTTTTTTTTGTCCCTGCTGTCCCAGAGACACAAGAAACAAGGATATTTCGTGTATCCACTTTGTTGACCTAGGAGAAAATTTACCATTTTCAAGTCCACACATATCACCCATTGATGTTCATGGTACTTAATCTTTTTCAAGACCAAAGCTATGGTGTCATATTCTTCTTTCATTTGCGTTGAATGAGCAATTGGTATTGATCCATACTTGTTGCCATTGTGTAGAAGGACACACTTCATACTTCGCTTAGAACTGTCAATAAATAGGCGCCAATCATCCAGAGAATATTTAGGAAGACCCATTTTTTCCAGGAGGCTGTTAACATCATGACAGAAAACAAAATTGTCTTCTTGAGAGAAAAAGGGCAACAGATCTTTTTCCCTTGTACGATAAAACGTAATTTTGGTTCCTTCTTCCAGTAAGTTTTTGTCATTTAGTCTTGAGGCAAGTAACTCTGAAGCTTCTTTTGAAAGATTAAGGTCTCTGGCAAGGTCACTGACCTCATCTTGGTTGAAACGTTGAGGGAATGATGACGTGCCCCCAAAATCACTTTCACTATCATCACATGTTTCAAAGGGTAGATCCAAGGTGCACTCATCCTCACAGAGCTCTGGTAGCTGATGAAACGTTGGGATCGGAACTTCATCTGAATGGGGGATTGGTCGTCTTGCCGAGGCTAAATCAGGATAATTCCATTTTTTGTGGTTGTTTTTGTTGATGCCAGTGATATTTACTAGACAGAAATAACAGTCATCAATGTGATTACTTGGTTCCCTCCAAACCATCGGTATGCCAAATTTAAGACTTTTCCTTTTTCCTGTAGTCCACTGTCGTAAATGTTCTGTACACGTTTTGCAGACAATATGAGGTGCCCATGATTTTTCCTGGTCACCAAGTCTGATACCAAAGTATCCATGATATGCCTTCTTAATAAAGTCTGTGACACTTTTCCTGTTCTCTTTAAATGTATACTCACCGCATATGTAGCAAAACACATTGGAATGATTTATACAACTTCTTCTACTGGAACTCATCTTTTACCTCATGAAGGAAATATACAACAAGCATTCACAGTGAGAACTCTGCAACTAACCTCAATCAGAGTTGAAGCTTGAAGGTGACTACAGTAGTTAGCAGACAGACAGATGCTAATTTCACCTAGTGGATTTTTCTGTAAGTAACTTCAGTTACCTGAAAGCAAAGTATAGCTGATAGAGAAAAACGGGTTCCACATTTGAATTCAGCGCCTCAAACATATTAATAATCAGCTTAAAAACCTTGGGCACAAAAAAAATTTTTTTTTGTAGGCCTGTGTTATTGGAGACCTAGACCATGTACGATCATTTTGAAAAATACGCTGTATATGTGAAGTAGTGACGATGAAGAAGACCATTAGATTGTGATATTACATGGAGAGATTTTAATAGTATAGTAATTGTAATTGTATGGCACAAATTGTTATTGAGTAGAAATTGTATTCATAAAGGAATATTTCAAGGCATGTAGTAACAAGGCACATGGTTTTCAAGATTGATGGTGTTAGAAAAAATGATCCAGATTTGCTTAACTTTTAAACATCCAAACGAATCATCTTTATGTATTAGACGATATTTAATAAATGTAATTCCATTATTTTCAAACAACATTGTTTTATTATCGCTGAAGTTATACAGATAAAATAAATACAAACATTTTTCGCATCGTTTTCTCTCGAAACGCTTTAGTGCGCGATGGTCACACCGTAGGGAGGAAGTAGTTGTAAATCTCTTTCAGATAGCGAAAATTTATCTGACTCGGAACATCGCACATATGCACGAGTTCAAATATAGAAGGCTCTCTCCGCTGAACGGTGGGTTGAAGAGATTAATTTGCTATAAGCTGTTGTAGACGCTGGGGCGGGAAGGGATCCTGAAGGGGAGTGAACGAAGGGCTCGGGAGAAGCGATGAAGCGCTATCTCTTCGCTCAATCAGAGGAAGCACCGTTGAACCCATTTCGGTGCAAGACTCTTTCTCTAAAGCTCTTACCATTTTCATCTCTCTTTCTGTTTTCTCTCACACGCTCGCTGTTTCAAATTTCTCCACTGATATCACAATAATCCCTCGATCATGTATCAATTTCTCGCCGTTTTTAAATTGGTACATTCTTGTTCCGAATAGGTTAACTCTAAAATTATTCCATACGCTATGAAACCAGTCTTTTTAATGAAGTATTGTCCTCGAGTTTTCTTTCCAATAATTATACAAATTTTTTCACTTTTTACCCGTTCATTTACCTTGTTACCATTCATTGCACCATATTTAATGTATTCTTCACTTACCTTCGAATTGTTTGGAATATAATATTTTTGTCTTTTCTTTAATATCATAGATCCTGATTTTATTATTTATTTTGATATAATTTGACTCTTTTCAAAGTGAACATGAATTTTTAGAACAATTATTGCGTCCTGATTTCATCTTTACGAAAGTAAATAAAATCGTTCTGTCTTTTTTCTTCTTTCCATTTTAACGATCTCACACACCGTAGGTAACAGTGTCATTACTGGAATTACAATCTTCTAATTTCATTTAATAATATAGCGTAATTATTCTAATTTGGTGGAGAAATATTCAATTTTTTTTCAAATCCCTTTTGTCTCCTATTAGCCTCGTTTGAATATTCGCCCATTCTTCTCATATATCGCAAATGGTTACTCCTCTCCACTCAATTCAACACGAAATTCCATATAACATGTTCCACTTCATCTCGTTCATTTGTAAACAGACATACCTCATTTTGGATTTATCAATTTTTAGCCAAATAGGTGTTGAAATTACCGTGATATGTATCGTTCATTCTTTACTACTCGCAGAGATACTAGAATCGTCATGACCTCTTGTGGGCATGAAAGCAACTACCGATTGTGTTGCGATATCTCTTATCACAGTACAATTCTACGTCCCTGTTTCTTCACCGTAAGCCATTTTGTTATTGCAATCGTTCAATAAAGTGTTTGCTCTAAGTCGCCACTGTTGTTATCGGCACCGTATTCCCGGCGGCCCTCTTTTTCGTGGGATTCATCGTCACCATAACCAGAACTTCAATTCTTACACAGGCTCTACCAATACCAGTGCAGAAAACGGCAAAAACACTTGCCGACAGTCATTGATGGTAGCTTTGTCTTTGAATCTATCGAGTTACATTTACTCGCTTTCGAGATTTATCCATCACTATTTGATATGTATTTATTCGCTGAGAGTTGTATCTTCTTTTCAAAAAATACTTTTATAAATATCCCTCTTTCGTCCACCGTTCTGATACAATTGCCACAATTGAGGAGGTTATTTTCTGGACCGGAACGGGATCGTAATGTTATATTTCAACCAAGTTTTATTTCTTTTACAACCTTAAATATAGTTTTGTAAGCATTCTTCCCGACGGTAACTTACCTTCCGATGGTCCGATGAAGAGCGTGTAGAATGTTCTCCACAGAGATAGTTCAGAGGTAGCGTCTTTGCCTCTACCATATCGCTGAGTGGTAGTGCGTGAGTTCAAACCCTGCTCGACTGAACTTGGTTTTTAACTTATGTTTCGCTTACCTAGTAACCTACTCCACGCAAAAACGTTCCCCGGCACCTCTTCATCTCTCCTAACCCACTTCCCTCACCCAAGTAATGGTTAGGTGGAAGAGCAGAACTCATGGGCTGAAACTCGCCATACGACATTAAATAAATGAAAGTAAATAAATATTGGTAGTTGATGAGAGGCTTTCATGGGTGATGATAAACTTAAAAGTCCACGTGCATGATGAATTTATTGCATACATAGTTTAAAAACAAAGTTCTGGACAACCGTTGTAATTTCATTTACATCAACGCTGTCCAACTTACCTCAGCCCGCGGGACACTGTATATACACTTTCGGTATGTGATAGGGTTTGGCAAAATATTGCCCGAAGAATAAAATTGATGGGTCATATTTATTTATTTGTAACGCGATATTATGATTTTCATCGACAAATTTATATTATTTGAAACTGGAAAAATTAACAAGCATATTTTAATTTTTTAAAGATTTTTTTAATATTAAGTATTATAATAAAATGTTCTCATATTGTAACACTTGACGGGATATTTCCGAATACAAATTTTCATTTTATTTCAACGGATATATCAAGTGAAATATTACAGCATAGATTTATAACACTAACAGTAAAGATTCATAACACTAAATTCTGGCCCCAACGTTTGATGAAAACATTGAAGTATAATTATTAGAACTACCGAGCCGTAAAGAACTCTAGTTCAACAGGAATGATTTACATGATTTTGGCTTTACAGATGACTACTTTCTTGTTAACATTACTACTGAGTCTTCGCACGGGCTCGTTGGTAGTCTTTATTACCTCATTAGAATTTTTTCGATGAGAAAATACGATATCCCTCTCTCTCTCTCTCCCTTATGTTAGGGAGACCCTCATATCTTCAATATTCAAAACGTCATAGTTCCCTAAATCATTTTCTATACATATTTATAAAGATGCTTCATAATTTTTTTAATT
The DNA here is from genome assembly GCA_002313205.1 of Laupala kohalensis. Lineage (NCBI taxonomy): Eukaryota > Metazoa > Arthropoda > Insecta > Orthoptera > Trigonidiidae > Laupala > Laupala kohalensis. Next base: position 148,998 of record NNCF01127820.1, read on the forward strand.
TAAATTTTGACACCTGGCGCAAGACACAGTGTGGCTCAAGGAGGGATGGTGGGTGCTTGTTTTGTACTCAGAATCGTCGTGTCATTAAAACGAAATCCCTAGTTTTATCTCCTTTACATTCGGGTCTCGTCTTACAATCGTTATCTCTTACTTATGTATACCTGTAACAATATAATTACGCAACTGTTTTGCCATAAACGCGGATCATGGTAGAGTATTACGTATTCAGATATATAGTATGTCGATCTATTCAGCGTTTTCTGTGGTTTACATCTCCATGAAATGAGAATATTATGGTTACGAAGTGTGATTAGGATCAGTACCACTAGATCATTAACTTTTACCCTTACTCGCGAATAACTTTGTATTGAGTGATCATATAAGCCGACGTAAGCTAAAACCGGAACGTGGTCTCTAACCCTTAGATAAATATCATCTCATAAATGTTCATTGGTGAACTACTTCCATATTTATATTCCTAAGCCGAGACTGCATGAAAATATGAGTTTCACTCGACTCACAAATACCAGCATATGGTCCAGAATCAGTCCTGGATAGAAGTAAAGTATTGTTTGTTGTTTAATAATGTCCAATATAAAGAAGTGTGATCAGTACTAAATTGTTGTGATATGATAATTTTAATAACAAAAATTGTATAAAATTCATTATAAAATTTAACATGACAATATGAGTTACTAAAAGATTCATTGAGAAAGTAGCTTATACCACATTCCTCACCCAGTTGTTTATGATTGAATTGTTGGAATAAAAAGTTTATGTCCCATTGTCCAATAGATATTCTTATAGTTTTAAACGGAATTATAATAAAATGCTTAAAAATAAACATCTATTGATATTTAGGAAGCGATATAATTAACGAACAGTGAATTACAGATTTTTCGGCTCCGGTCCGGGTAGATTTACTGTATTTTGGAATTTTAATTTCGTTCCAAGAAATTCAGGTTCTGACCCTATGCTCTGATTTGTTTTTTTCTGGTCGGATCTCTGATGTATTAATTGTAAATTCTCACATATCCCCTCATATTTCATCCTTCTTGTACCAGGTTAATGTCAGCAAAAGCAAAAAAAAATAAATCATTCCGTGAAAAGACTTATAACCAAATTCCTTTAAAAATTTTGTTTTTAAAATAAGAGAAACGAATTTTGTTTTTAAAATAAGAGAATATTGCCACTATTACTCGGATCGGGACTGATCACTACAGTTCAGCGGTATCTCATTCACGGAAAGGAATCATAAATGAACTCTTCGACTACTTTTGTGGTCATTCCTATCGATATAGATCATATAGATAGGAAATATTTTCAGTTCGGCTTACATTGATACGATCCAGTTAACCGTTTCAAAGACAATTTACCATTCACTTTCTAGTGAAGCCCAGTATTAAGGGATGAATGCTTCTTTATTTATTTCTAAATGAAATTTACATATAAATAATTAAAACTAAAACATTTCTTTGATGAATTTCTTAAAGTTTTATCCATCGCACAATTATTTTATCATGAATTATAAATGAGCAAATAATTTATTGAATAGCTATTTACGTTTACGGAATGGTACATTATTTATGTTATCTCTATAAGACCTGGTCAGTGGTGTCAACCAAAGTTTTGAATATCAAAAAACCGTTGAACATTCCAAAAAGGCTGAAGAGAAGAACAAGAGCGTCGATCTAAGACTGATCTCGCCTTTCGTGCTCTGATCGTGTCCGTCTCGAACCGTTGCCTTGAACGGATGCCTCCTGCCATCACAAGACCTGCCTTCGGCTAATGGCTGTTAACAGGCGGACGTCCGGTGATCGCAGGTCACGAGATACAAGATCTGCACCAGAGCACTCTAGGAGAGGAGCTCGGAAAGCTCCGGAGATGCCAGGATACCTTAGAAGTAATTGGATGACCAATAAATTTTACGAGAGCCTCGAAAAAGTTACTGGTCGTGGGAGGAGATGATTACTTTTATACTCCAAAAATACTAAAGTGCATCTCCAACGTTAACTGACTCTTATTAGAATTAAAGTAAGGATGCTATCAGCCATTGAAGAAATATAATACAAAATTGTTTTGATTTGGCCAAATTCTTAGAGTTAACTCTATTAAATATTGGTTTGCGCTCGAATACACTCTACTAACTCCTGATGAAGGTAACGTTCGTTACCGAAACGATGGCAAAGTGAGAAATTAAAGAACTCATACTACAGGCTGATTCCACGACTCTTCGCGTCAGGTTTTGAATTTTTCGCGATAATATTTGTTCTTGGTATTTATTGAAAATGTTTGTCATATTCACTTGTAAAACAATAGTGAATCAAAACATAACAAATAAGACATGGTCAATGTAACAATGAACACGAAAAGAGCTAACAAATAAATTGTAATACTTTCTCCTGGAAAGTCGAAGAAAGTGAAGAATAACTTGCCATATGTTTACTGAGAATATACTAAGCTAATTTAATGCTATTTTCATAATCTTTTTAAAAATAATCTAGGTAATATTACGAAAAAACATTAAAATGTGCAATGTTTCCTCCAGGCACGTGCATTGTTCGCTTTTTTATTTGTGCTGAACGTTATACGTTTTCCACCGCACGAAATGCAAATTTAAAAAAAATATACAGTTATGTTAGATAATCGTGATTAATTTGCAAGTCGTTTAATGAGAAAATCAGTTTCGATCCCTTGTACATCCCTTGATTCGATCCCTTGATCATCAGTTATTTCGGATTTATTTTTATTTTAATTATCTTAATTCTTGTTCTTATAAGTATTTTGAAATTATAATTCTTCCCACCATCTGAATCAAGTAAGTAAAACAAACTCAGAAACTTTGAATTTCCGAATCAATTTTTCTTCCCCAAAATGAAGGTTCTTATTGCTGAGTCCCATAACCTTGCCTGAGAGATTTTTCACAAAGATCTTTTTCTTGATTTATCAACATCTAATTTTGCAGTGATTAATGTGATAAACTCATAATAAAGAAGTCCAGCAATGATTTTCTAACGAATCAAATTAATATGCTGTTGCGTAAAACGAGATGGAGAGAAAAGGCTTCGCAACTATTATTTAATTGTTGATAAATTCTTCTTTAACATATTTTATGTAATAGTAATATTTCAGTCGTGTTGACCATTTCACATTCTATTTTGTATTTGAAATTATGTATTTATTATTGTTTCAAAATTTAAAATATGTTATTGCAATGAGACATAATCGTTCCAACATGATATGAATATTTTGTTACATGAATAATTGGCATTTAAAGGTTATCAGAGCTTGTTGTCCTGTACATCACAGTCAATATTACACAACGTTTTTTGATTGATTAGCTGTTTTGCTATAAATCGTCCCAAGCTTGTCTTTTAGATTCTACTCTCTAGAGATATAATTCCAAAGTTTAATCACAGAATACTTTAAAACAAATTATTTAGTAAATACAGTTCTTTCTAATATTTGAAAACAATCCAAAGAATAAATTATTGTTTTATTTTTACTTTGCCTTCTTACAGAAAGTTCATAATAATTTCTGATCAGTGCAAAAATTAGTTGTCTTACTTCCTCAAATACATGTCAGAAATATGGATATTAAAATAAACAATGTTACGCCAAAATGTGACTGCTAATGATAAGGGTGTGAAATAGGACGTGGCATGGGACACTTCATTGTTTTTTTGTTACTCATTTAAATTATTCGCTGCACTAATAAATATTGCTGAAGAGATAATGAGGACAAAACACTCTGGTTGTAGAAAATTACTCAGATTAATGTGCGGAATAATAGTGGAATATTGTATAATTTCACAAATTACGATTTTTTTTCTTTAAAACAATTTTAACTTTGAACAACTTCAGTAATTTCCACAAATTAGAAAAAAATCTGTGTAGTTTCTATAAATTTTTTATTTTAAATTTTAAGTCATTGTAATATTGAAAAATACATTATTGGATAAAAGTGAGAATTAACTGCAAATGGAAAGTATAACGATTGTTTCGCATTGTGGTAAACTATACTCATGTGCTAAGTGATACGCGTTTTATTTTTGTTATGAGACATAATCAGCTCAGCTCCCTTAATAACCTCCAGCATAAAGAGCTCAGATTACTTTCGATATGAATTGCAACGTTTGGCTGTATTTGACAAACTAAACCTAAATAACAGAAGTGAACCAATGTACATGAACCTGATAGAATCACACAACAACATAATGTTATTTCATTATACCGTTTAGGTTTTGAACACTTAATAGATTGGGGTAATGTCTCAATATTAGATCAGAAGCCAAATTAGTACACATGTATTATTTCAGAAATATTACACATAAAATATACAAAAAACAAACAAAAAACATTGAATTTACAAACTGACATATACAGGTTATCAAAAATGTGTAATTGTTTATTTTGATTTTCTGCCTTGATTTTTTATATTACTTATTGTTCTATGGGATTGCTTTATTTGTGTACGCAATTAACTTATTTTTCTTTTTCTTACTAAGATAAAATTAACATATTCGTTAATACCACAATCACCTGACGATGGCAGTAGTGTACTGTTGAAATATTGAGATATTTAATGAAAAATATCTACATACATAGTTGAAATAAATATTTTATCTTCTTTAGGCTTCACAACCACTTTATGTCCAATTATTATCGATGAATCAAATTCTTGTTCCTTTTTAGTTGAAAATTTCTGGAAAAAGAAACTTATGCGTTTCACTAACTCAATATTTGACACTTGATCACCTGTTATGTTTGAGTGATCGAGCCCCCCTTCACGCTACGTCAGTTTGTATATGCATATATATATATATATAATGTCCCACAACATTTTCTTCCCCACAATACTGCATCACTCTGTCGGAACGTCGTCTAACAAAGCAGTGCATAGTTGTGTGCGTAAGTTTGAATCATTCTTCAGTAAAAAGACATCATCTGAATATGAATATAAATGACCCTCCCCTAATCACATCTTTGGTACAACAATATTTTATGTGAATAATCGGCAGTTATCGGACACAAGCAGGCAAAAATTATGAATTCTAAGAGGCAAATTTAACTTAAATAATACGCTCAATCGTATAGTTCATTGCTATTAAAAAAGTATTCGTTACTTTACCGAGAGTCAAAATAAATATTTTCTAAACTTTACGAAAAATTAATCATGTTACGTCGAATTACGTCGAACGGGATGGCGCAGTTGGTAGGCGCATGAGCGCGTAGAGCTCAAGGTCCCGGGTTCGAATCCCGGTCCCGTCTCCCATTTTCATTCGACGTAACATGATTAATCTGTTACCTGGCGGTGAGGTTCACCGCAATCTAAGAGATTTCTATGTTTACGAAAAATATAATATTGGAGAGGTTTTATACTATATTAGCTCATTCGTGTTTGGAATATGAATGACAATTCGAATATATCTCTTGAATTATATTTATACTTTAACAGAAAAGAAGTTACCAGAGAATTTTGTATATTTTGCCTCACTTTTTCTTCCCCACGGTTTTGTCGGTTTCCTCGAGTAGAAATCCATCAAACTTATTATCGTGTGTTCTCAACTCGCTCTCAGCTGAGTGAGCTCGAAGGAAAATTGGATGCGACACATTCCCCACCTTCGTTCCCGTAATCCATTGCTATCTCCGGGTTCTCCTCCCACCCGCCACTTCGTTGCTTCCCCAAGGAGAACGGAATATTAAAAAGAATAATTTTCGAAACTGCGGCGCTGATAAGTTAATGAGGAAGACGAATGAACTCGTTAAGCAGACACGTAGAGTTTTCTGTTCCGCTGTCTCTTGGAAATTATTTATCGACAAAGTAAAAAGAAATGTATAGTTGTGTTGCCAACAGACGCGAATTTTTTTCTGTTTCGTTTGTGTTAAATATATTTGAATGCATTAGGCTCTGTTGGACTATTAATACAATGAAACATGTAATCGTAAAAAAGTAAGAACATGCATTTGTTTCAACTGACTTACTATTTTTATAACATGATGACTGAGCTTCATTCTACCAAAAATTTCGTTATTACATAAAACTTTTGCATAAAAATGAAATTGAATTTTAAATTCCGTCCATACCATTTCCTGGCAATTTTTTTGTTACCGAGCGCTGTCTGATTATTATAGGTTTTTTCCCCGTTGTCTCTTCGAATTTGGACAGTACTACATATAGTACAGAACATTGAATAGTACATAAAATGTAAACCAGGAAATAAAAATAATATTCCAAATATTTATCTCATTTTCCTTTGAGTTTTCCTTTCAAGCCTTTCACCTAACAAAATTATCAATTCTTTAAAATCCATTATTTACGTATTTTGTCGTATTCAAAAAGTACTTAAGTGATTTATCTCGGAAAGAAGTTATGTTAGATTGCGTTTTTATCCTAAAGCACCTCTTCTTACGTTACTAGGTTACTGCGCAACTTATATAAACCCCTGAGGAATACCAAAATTGAAACATTGTGAGTAAAATACATTTTTCTAAAATGTGTCGTAAAATTGTAATATGATTTGTAATGAGTATATGAACAACCTTCTATGCTGCGTTCATAATAACTCTTGTCCTACGGCTTGAAAGTAAATTCTAATGGGGATACTGAAATTTGCATGAATTTATGCACGAGCTTCATAATGCTCGAAAAAGAGCACATAATAATAGTTTTATCATTTCGACTGAAAGTGTACAATTTGACTGGAAGTGAACAATAGTAACAAAAATGTTACTATAATTTTACTGCAGGAGGGTAACTATATAGTTACAAAATGTAAAGGAATACTTTAAACAGTTTCAACTGGATAATTTATTTCTATTTTAAGGGTTAAAAGTAATAGTTATTTTATTTACTTACGCTTATATTAATTTCTATATTTGTCAGAAAGTAGAAATATAATTGAAACATTTCCCGGGAGACCAGTTGCGAATGGCGCTACCTCAGAAATGTATTCATGCACGTGCGTTAGAGAAATATGTAATGAAACTAGATGAATCCAGAGCTTTTCTTATTCGAAAGTATCGATTTTAGACAGCTATTTCTGTATTTTAATTGTCATTGGTTTCTGTAAGAAAGAAACTATACCGAATTTTAAAAAAAAATTATACTCTATATAACTATATACAAATTTATAGAAATTCTACAAATACACATTTTATAAAACGCATTTGTAGAATTTCGGAACTTATAACTTAGTGAATGATCAAACAACAGATTAAAATTGAACGAAAAAATCTAATTTAAATTTCGGAAAATCACTTTTTAGTGCACTTGGATATATGCTGAGGAANTAGAAAGTACGTCTTTTGGACTCGTAGTTATGCATCTTACCAAAGACCTTTAAAATGTAATAACTAAAACAATGTAATAACTAAATCAATTCTTCGAATTTGAAAATATCATTGGAGGTCTACATGAACCAATCCTGGGGAACACATGTGCCAAATTTTTGAGTCCCAATGTCTCTGTGCTAGTCAAGAAAAACAAAATACTTTTTAAGGTTCAATAAAAAATTATCTAAAACGAATTTAAAAACAAATATTTTGATGGTACAATATGTTTTACCCTGGAAAACGCGTGTGCTGAATGTCAAAACTCTTACAGTCTCTGTATTTATGCGCTCCATGAAGTTTTTAAAGAAACGATTAAAAGTAAATAAAAGAATTGAAACCGAAATGAAAAAGTCAAGGGGTAGATCCCCTCTGTAGAACGCGTTCGAAAAATTTCGTTGCTTTTGACTCATCTGTCTTTGCACTCTGCGCCGGACATTCTTTTATTTACGTTATAAAGTATCAAATATCACCTGTCATATTTTTCGTCTGTCATGTTCATAATTGATATTATATGTTTTACTGGACATAAATAAGAGCAATAACTATTTTAAAAGAAGGAATACAATAATTTCCTACTCTCGTCTCTTACGTTCGTTTGATTTCTCTTATAAGAGGCCGTAATGGCGCTCCCTGAAGTTGCATATTGCTCCTGCACGAACTCTTAAAGCTCACATAAATTTCAAAAGCATTTAAATTTCGCTTTAACTCAGAGTATTAAAACTTAATTGCCAAAAATAAAGGATCTAGGTCACTGTAAAGGAAAGAACAAAGGGAAAAGCAAGGAAGCTAAGGTTTTTTATGAATTAAAAACGTCTCCAAGGAGATGCTTGGTTTAAAATGCAATATTTAACGATCACGTATAAAATTCTATCCATAACATGCACTTGTTGTGTCAAGTACCAGAGCTAGTATCATGAATAATTAATGAAAACAAAATACAGTTCCTGTATGCAACTGATTCCCATTACGAATGCTACATTGTTACAAATTCGATTGATATTTATAGCCTAAGCTTCACGAAGTGATGGAATGTTTAACATGTTCCTTTTATCAATTACAATTCAATAGTGGCAATAAATTTGTGTTTAGAATTCGGGTAAAAGCACTTTCCTGCAGCATGAAATTCCACTTCATCTTACAGAAATTTCAGCGTGTGTAGTGCTATTTGCATGAACTGACGTTGAATGTAAGTCATAAAAGGGTCTGAATGTAACATATTTTGCATAAATAGTGTGGAGTGCTTTGCTGTTTATTTCGAGGGTTTACTGCGTACTATTCAAGGAAAATATATTGCCTGTGTCACTCTCACAGCGTAACCAGAAAAATCATCTTACAATAACATCTCATACCCGAGAGATAACCTTCCGAATCGTCCTATCTCGCTGACCGAGGGTCAGTACTTTCGCAAATATTGCCTCACATACTTTTAAAACCAGCGCTAAAGAACACGATTTCCCCTCTGAACTTTACTTCGTCTTTTTCTTGTATCGTCACTATACACAGAGGATATGTCATCAAGATGTCTGTAACAGATAGCCGAAACGATAAATGATGCCGAGACAGCTGTCGGGTTTCACGACACCTCTGGTGGGTATGCCATAGGCTCAGTCGACGTGGTGAAAAGGGAGATGTTATTGATAATGAAAGTGAGAACATATTCGCGGAAAGATAGTAATACAGTTTTATCGCCAACCTAAAACGCGCCAACTCTACTCTTAAGCATAAGCAAATGATGGTGTAGTCTCTCGCTGCACATAACTTGAGCTGTCTGGCGCCGCGTGGTTCATTAGACACTCTGTTACCGGTAACCACTATTTTGGCATTTGTGTCGTAGTCTGTTACGAACGAATAACCATTCGTCGTAAAACATAAACAATATACAGGGGGGACTTGTGTGTTTCAAGAAGCATGGATAAGGTTAAAGTATGATAGGATTCTTTTTATGGACACGCTTCGGATCAACAAATTCACATTTATTATAATACAATATTTACACATATTTCCTTAAATCTACATATACTGAATGACAAACTTGATATAGAAATAGCAAATTTGAAGTTGGTAGTTGTGTGCGACCAACGCCCTGTGAAGAACACTTTAAACAGAGTTTAAACAATTATAAGCATGAACCATTGTTCATATAATATTCCCCTGGTATCCCGTTTCCCATTTTATACAGAATTACTATAGTGGACATTTGCAAAAGATGAAGTGGGATTGTTAAATCTCCACGAAGTATAAAAAAAGCCCTCTGTTCTCGAGTTTTCGAGAACGCCCCCCAGACATCAACTAAGTGATATTTACAAGTTATCTGCTTTAGTAAACTAGAGTTGGTTTATAAAAAACCTTGTATAAGCGCAGGATTTTTTAATCCATCGAGAGGTTTTCCCGATGTAGTCCCCACTTGCGAGGAATTACAGTTGTGCATTAGATCTAGCGATTCTAAATGCGGATCTCGTTATCACGAGAATGTATACTTAGTAAGGTGAAGTGCTTATCAGTAGCCTTCTCTCCGCTGCCATGGTTGCGTTGACCTGGTCTTCCGTGGAGTAGTTTAACTGGTTGACGCGAAAATCCGGCTGCCTCCGGATGCTTGGCCGAGGTTCTCTTGTCGGAATGGTGATGTCAAACCAGATCAGCAGTGATGTTTGGTGAACATGCTGCTGTAACTTAGAAAATATTATGAGCATTTGTGCTCGTAGTTGCTTGGTTGCGAACGTTGCACTATGTGATAAGATAGCACAACAGTAGTATGATTCCAATTTGAGAAATCATTGTCCAAAAAGTTCGTTTAAATGAAACGCACGACGATGGAATGGATATGAATGTTTTGCCCGAAGGCGAATAATCTTGATAGTCCCTAATCGGTAAAGTCACAATCGGTAGTCTGAATCGAGTTTGCTTTGAATGTAAATTACGTCGAGTTTCCTCTTAACATGGCGACGCACTGATCATAGCAGTGGTTTTATGCCACGACGAAACATGTCCTTAACATGGCGACTCACTGATCATAGCAGTGGTTTTACGCCTCGACGAACTTTGTAGAATTGATATGTCGAGTTTCCTCTTAACATGGCAATGCACTGAGCATAGCAGTGGTATTACGCCACATGGGAACAAGACTCACGACGATGTTGTGGAACTGGACGCCACGACGAACCTCGTAGGAATGGATGTAGAGACGTTGAATGCAGCTGTATTTATAGCTGCCCTACGGAACGTACACTACGGAACTCAACATTCATGAATGTTGAGTCATGGAGCGTACATAGTGGGTACGTTCATTGTTCGTATCGATAGTCTCGATTGTATCGTTCGTATCGAAACTCACTTTCGATAAGTATCGATTGCATAGGCATGGAGCATATAGCTCAAAGAGCGTCTATATGCAATGAATAGACATGGAATATTTATACACAAATACATTTTTCACAGAAAGTTTATAACAACAAATATATAGTTTATAATAATAAATACATAGTAAACACTAATGAAAAATAAGAAACCCTTACAAACGTTTGGTTTGTAACATAGTCACAAGTTACAATTAATTCAAATTCGCTGTTACAAACTGTATAAATAAACAAATAAGGATGTTCTTGCGTTTAGGCCAAGTAAAACAAATTTTTTTGTTTCGCTAAATACGTTCGATATATTTTATATCTACTTCAGGGCTAACAATTTTAAAACATGATTACACTGTTTATATCATTCCACACCACTTTAACTGTTAGACCTAAGTTAGGCTAGGCATTGCTCGTTGGCTGTAAAGAGTGGTTGTGGCTTCGGAGGTGGATGTTGCAGGATTGGTGTTGAGGGTGGTATGGGAAAATATAAATAGTGTTTTAGAATTGTTAGCACTGATGAAGATATAAAATATCGTTGGAGTGACATAAATTGTGTTTTACTTGGCCTTTACGGAAAAATATCCTTATTTGTGTAATATGTAGGATGAAAATATGATCAAAAATGTGTAAATCAACATTATCAGTTTAAAGGAGGTTTTTGAGGGAAGGTCAACTTTTTAACCAATGAATTTACATTTTTTATACAACAAATGTTTGTAACAAATTAATTGTCTTCCCCAGGGCTTGTGCTGAAGGATTTATTGTTTTCCTCAGGGCTTTATTGTACTTTCTAGAAGTTAAAGAATGTTAAAAATGGAAATAAGTGCTGTTAACTAGTTGGTGTCAGTAAAATTGAGTAGATTTGAAGAAATGTGAAGTAATATTGGTTAAAGATGTTAGTTCAGTACAATTCCTGAGGAAGACTATAAATTAGTTTGAAAAGTTGGCTGTATAAAAAATGTGAATTCATTGGTAAAAAATTGACCTTCCCTCAAAAACCGTCTTTCTACAGTGAAAATCAAGAATCAAAAACGAAAATGGTACTGTTTCTTTTTCTTCTATTCTTCTTCTCCTCAGGTTAGCACTTCCAACATTATCGCTTCCGGTCACCTTAGAAATCAAATCTTTTGATTTTGGCAAAGCTTCTTTCTCGAAAAAATAATGTCCCGGGCAGTGGGATTTTAATGTAAAAATTTATCTTATTTAATAAGTATACTTCTATTACATTTGGTGACTTCATGTTGGCACTGTTCCATATTCGCTTCTGTGACGCATCTGATGTTGCAACGTTCGTCATGCCGCATGTGATCCACCTCGTTCTCAGCGACAGCAGTGGAGTGCATGACCTTTCTCCCATCCCCTTTCATACATTACGCAACGGAGGGATTTACCTTGCACTCACCACACTCTCTGCCACAAGTAAGGTTTCAGTAAATCTAATAATGTGTTTCATTCTTGGCGTTAACAGTTTTTTTTGGGGGTGGGGGGCGCAAAATTGTGTGGTTTTGGATGACTAATAGTAGTGTGTCAAAATCTAATCTTGTTCGACAATCTTATTCTTGTATTTCTCCTATATTGAACTTAGATGCTAATGATTTAAAGAAATTATTCTTTTAAGCTTAATCACATTTTTAAAGATGCTAAATTAATTTTTTGTTTAATTTAGATAACATAGAGGGTTTTCTCGAAATCCAAACTTAAAAATCTTCTCCTGAACGTGAAAAGTTTTATTTTTCCTATTATTTACGAAATTTTAGTTTAACCATTCTTTTCTATTTGTACTAGTGTGCTGAGGAACAAATATCAGAATGGTGCAATTTGGTTACATATAATGTGATTAGTAAAATAATAAATATGAACACTTGGCCAAGACTGTGTCTTTTTTATTTTATGTTGTTAATAATGTAACTACTCTCTAAGCTAGAATTAGTATATCATAAGTTTAGTTGTATTTAAAAGAAAAAACATTTTTTGACAGTTGTTTTTTATAGCTGATGATCAACTAAATCTTGGTAGTTATTTTTAATATCAAAAGTTATTTTTGGGGGAAGGAAATTCCAAATACCTACCGTTAAGCCTAATTTATTTTGCATTGTTCCTTTTTTATAACTTCTTATATTCCGTAACTTAATTGTCATATTTTGTTATCGCGTTGTGGAATTTAAGTGTTTTTGTGATATACATTTCTATTATATTGAATAAAAAAGTTATTCTCAATCTCTAGTAATGAGAAAAGTAAATATAAAAGTATATTAATATAAATAGAAACATTTCAATTTCAACGACTGAACGTAAAAATCTTCACCGCTCGGAAGCATATATAATACATATAGTGTTGTAGTATTCAGAGCAAAACTTTTGAATACATTTTGGTGGAGAAATATTAGTCAGGTTAAAACAACCAAATAGCATTAATTGGCTTTGCGGATATCTCTCTAATATATTCCCAACATTTTTTCTTAATTTTTATGGCTTTCACATTTTGCTACACAGAATGTAATGCAACACATTTATTCAAAGCATTGGTAATGTAATGTATTGAAAACAATTTTTCTGATAATTGCATATCGTATATTAATTAATTATTCTACCCACTCTTGCGTCCCAGGAGATCAAGAGTGGTGCATAGTGTACCCAGTGGTAAATAAATCGTAGATAGTTTCGACCATTTATAGTTTTCGTTTATCGCTACACGGTGGAAACCAGAGTCAGTTACAAACTACGTCACATTTACGTAAAGCACATTGATAGATGATTCATGTTTAATGAATATAATGGCGATGGTAATACGTAATAATTTACTTTCAAATGTTTCGATCACTGAGAGCGTATTCAGTTAAAGTATGAAAATACTGCAGTTCAATAATACATAAATAATAATTTGTTAAAGTAAATAGATTCAGTTATATATCTGCTTACATTATTATTTATTTTAATTATTGCTCATTAGAAAACAACCTGGCAACGTCGGGTACTGTGGCAGTAAAATATAAATTCTGTACATAATATAAGAATTTGCTTTTAATTATAATTTTTAACGATTCTAAAATATACTCATTGTCTGACCCTGTTTCTAAATAAATTTTGGTACCTTCTTGTACGGTTTGAGTTGTAGTGGTACCCAAGCTTAAGTTCTCTAAATTGCGACTGTCCTACTGCAAAAGCCTGGGGGTTAACGTAGAGTTGAAACATCTGGCGTTGAAATGTTATAAAAACAAATTTCTCTGTTGAAATGTTCATTATGCATAGAAATGGATACAGTCATCAAAAGTTCGAAAGGAATGAATAAACACAATACATAATAGATATAAGTATTTTCGCCACATCACGAAAAAAATAAAAAAGGTAGAGAACTATGTGATTAATTCAATCCACAGGAAAATGTTCTATTCCCACATTTTCATTATCGTTATTTTTCAAGAAATACCTTTTATACATAATTAAGAAGCAATGATAATAGTTCTAATGGAATTTACATACATTACACCTCAAAAGATTTTTATGGATTTTCAATGTCAGTGTCTTTCATACAATTTCTTGATAATATTTTTTCAATTTAGAATTATCTTCTCCTTTTACAATTTTAGTTCAGATGATTCTCACACAAGTGTGACTACTTCAGACCGTTCAAATAAAACATTTATAATTATATTATTATTTTGCTTGATTGTCGTTTTACCTTGTTAATAATCGTCTTTTATGCAATGAAACCCATTCCGAACAACGAATGTCAGAACCTAATAGGACATAGACAAACATAGGGACTCTATGGTGCTCTGTGTCTTGTGTTATATTACGTTACGTCCTTACATTTTTTGTGTGCGTGTGTGTGACACATGTGATAGCAAAATGTATTGGTTTAAAATTTTTGAAAAATTATATTGAAACCTAATTAATATGATCAGTAGTTCAATTTTAGATTTGAGAATCATGAAAGATTAAGTCTCTGTTGCATTCTAACAACTGAAAGCGAAATAGAAATATTGTTGGTGTCGTTCTGGTGGATGTGATTCTTGTCACGTCTACGGCATATGTCGCGCGTAAAAAAATAAGAATTTTTTGACATTTTTATTATATATAAGTATTAAAATTTAAAAATACAAAATAGAATAGGACAATTTATATCACGTATTAAACTCTCTATAATCTATAATAATCTTTCATTAAACTCTTAATTTTTTTATTTTCTTGTTAAAGTAATGTAAAATAGAAATGTTTCACATCATTGCATGATAATGGATGAAAACTGTAACCTACAATACGTTCTCCATTTCATGCATAAAATTTGAAACTTTGTGGATATTCACTGGCACTAATGTCCTGGCTATGGTTGTGGCCACCGTTGCACTTGTCGTCTCCATAACAACAGCTGCCGCCACTGGCGGATCCTCCTCGCCATTTGGTTCCTGCTGGTGCAAGACGGCGTGTCGTGGTTGGTGAACCGTTCACGACGGCTGTTCCCGCGACCGCCAGCTGCGATCGCATGCTTTGACACAGAATATCAAATTGTACTGAGGCACTAGGATTTTATTTTTGGTTTACGTGTAGAAATTTTGAATGAATTTTGCAGATATTGTCTTCATTATAATTTGTAATGTTCGTTAGAGATATGAATGAAACGAAACACTTAAATGAAAATTAGATTAGATCCGTAGTTTTAATTAACAAAATTTAGAAATTTATTACTTATTATTTTCAGGAGTTGGAATATCCTAAGTTGTTTTTTTTTAACTTTCTCTCCACAATTATCACTTGGGAAGATATAATACCGAGGATATAATTCATAATTTTATTTATTACTTATTAATAATTTTGCCATGATAGAAACTGAAAAAAATGTCTGATTTATTAGGTAATATTTTTTGTCTGAACAATAAACGTCAAAAGTTTTGAAATATTATTACTCATTATGCAATACTTATCAGAACAAGAAAAAATATTAAGTAGGTTGTTAATTGATCAAAATATCATGAAATTATTTTTATTGTTTAACATATTGAATTATTGATTCTCTATGCAGTATAAAGAAACAACCTTTTACTGTTTTCATATTATTCGGAAGGATTGTCAGTATTTCCATCCAAGCGTTCCCTGTGTTATTCTGAATTGCTATAATTGTGTGTGCATGGGCACAAAACGGTGCACTGCTAAATGTCGTAGGGGTGGAGGGAGAGAAACGGTGGTTCGGGAAAAGGAGTTGGGGAGGAGGTTAACTAACTCGTGAAGAGGAAGCATTCGCCTCTCCCGCCCGACTTCTGCTAAATCCACATTGAAGCGACCGTCAAGCGGACGCCGCTGAGGATTTTCCCCTTCCAGCGTTCCAGCATCGCCTCATCCCCTAGCGCTCCGTCGCGTGCAGCGTCGACGGTCGCTTCTTGTCGCCGGAAGGACCTTCACAGCCGCCACCCCCGCCGCCGCCACTGCGTTGGGATGACGATCAGTCGATGCCTCCAGGACAAAGACGCTCCCTACTGCTGCTGCTATAAGCGCACATTCGGAAGGAGATGAGCGTGGTTGAGTGGAAGTTTGAGGGTGAGCGGTAAGAGGACAGGGTTGTTAAGCAGCATGCACAAGAGAGAGACGATAACACATTCTCATTATGGGTTAATGTTCTTCACTTCGCAAACATATTTATTAATCTGTTTTGACGGAACGTTCGAAAATAGGGTGTTCTTCTTTATTTTACATTTTAACGTGAAAGCTAAAGAAAATGATAACATAATTATTTACAAAACACACGCTCTTGAAACTTGTAAATAGTTGTTAAATACGTAAACAAATCTCATTTTTTTAGCGGTGGAACTCGCCAAAATATTTGCAATACTGTTACAAGGCAAACTTTAATTAGTGAAAACGCAAGAACCATTATCTCTTTAGTAATGTTTTACGTACGAGTAAAATACAAGATAATAAAAAATAAAACGAAATTTATTTATATTGTTAGGGCAGACATATTGAATGAGAATTATTTGAAACCTTTCTATTCACGAAATGAAAGTTTGTTTTGTTATTAATAACATAATTTTTATTGTGTTAAAACATAACCCGATTTCTGCAATTCATAAAAGTATATTTTGTATAAAGGGAATGTTTGTCTAACCAGTAATTTTAAAAATATTAAAATATTTTATTTGAAAATAATATTATTTTTTGTTCATTAGAATTCAATATTCTTATATAATATTATATTCCAATACGTATAAAATGTTTTCAGGAAATGATATTTGTTTCGAATAATTTACTTCGTTAGAACTATTCTCATGATGTAATTGTTATTCCTCTATTAGAAAAAAAAACATCTAATCCTACTAACAAACACATTTATGATTCAAGCTTCACTTGCATTTATTACAGCTTTATGAGAGTAAAGTGTTTACTATAATATCTGAAAACGATTTAAAATACTAATTTTTTATTTTCTAAAAAAAAGAAACAGATAGAGTCAAATGTTTAGAATATATTTTGAATAACTTAATTATAAGGAGTAATATTTTTTTGCAAATATAATAGTAAATATTATTACCCTTCTATCGCAACCATTAATTTAGTTAACATTTATAACAATTTCAATCATGTGTATATTTCACATCTTCAACATTGGCTTCTCCCTTATTTTTGAGGCTTGAAAAAAAGAATTAATACAATAAATATTCATACCCTCGTTTGCGTAACAAAAACAATGCATCAAATATATTCTGCTTGTGGCTGCTGAATATTTGTTAATTTTTTTGTCTCTAGAATGAGTTTTCATTTCAAAGCTGTAGATTTTTGAATGCGCTTTTATTACTACCCGCCATCGACGTTGAACGCGTTGTGGTGTTTTATTCCTGGAGCAAAAGGCGCGCTCTGTGCGTGAGGCGAGGGATCTTCGCCTGCGTTGCGGTGTTACGACGTGCAGCCAGCGCTCTGCAGGGGTCGCGTTATCATCCCTGGTGCTCGTCTATCTTCGTCAAGTGACGCTCGTGGAGGTAGTGGTGTGAGGGGGAGGGGGGTTCAAGCGAGGGATGATGCTGCTGCTGCTGGTTGGTAAACGGAAATGTTGACTGTGGCAATGGTACAGTGTACAAGAAACGTTGCGGTGGATTCGGTGCAATTTGACCATGATCAAAAAGACCTGGGGACTGTTGTGATGATGGTAGGGATTTAATATAACAGTACGATATGATTAATATGGGGGATAAAGAAATTTAAATGATTTCACTACACCATTGACACATCTCGTATCTAAAATCAAGAGATATCGCCATAGTATTAAATGCGTTGTGATGACAATTCGAGAGAAATTTAAGATTTTTTCAATTTTTTATTAGCTTGGAACAAGATGGTGTATTAATTTTTTCATAGCTTTTCCATCTTTCTCTCGGTGTACAAATTTTTAACCATTTTTAACTTCAATAAAATATATTTGAAATTCGTAGTATTTTTTTAATAAATACATCGTAATGACAGGAATAAATACGTCACTTTGTGCAATAATTTCAGTTAACACTTTTGCACATAATGGTTCAGAGTGAAAATCTATTTTTAAACTATGTATTTACTTACAAGTATAGATTATCAGTCATCAATAATCTTCACATCTTAAGTTTAAATAAATTTATTGTCAAAAAACAGTACAAACTGCGTATGACCACGAGGAGGAAAAAAAAACTAATTTACTCTCCGGAAGCAAGCAAGGGACCATCCCATCAATTCCGATCAAGGGCCCTAAGGCAAAGGCGGANAAAAGTTGGCTGTGAGTTATAATACTAATAGAATGTCAATATATTTGTAATTTTAAGCAAAAAAATTACATGTACAAGTTATTATCGAACTATAGATTATTCTGAGTATAGTGTTTAAAAATCATAAAAATCAGAATTGAAATAACACTAAATTCACGATTTATTGTTACAATATACACGCCCCTAGACAAAGCCTAGAGAACCTGTATGATAAATCCGCCTCTACCAGAAGGAAAAACGGAGAAAAACCCGGGCCAGGATGGGGTGATTCCCACATTTAAGATGAGGAATAGTGATGCATTGCTGCAGTCATTAATTGCTTGTACTGAACTCATAATGACATTTCTAGTTTATCTGATAAAATAGATATTATTTTCGGTTTAATTTTTTTATAGAATTAATGTGCAAATGATAGTACATAGATTGTGTATTTAGTGTTGGAGACATGAAATCAAAATTAGTGATATCAATTTTTTTTGAACACGTTTTTTATTCTTGAAGCACCTTTACTATCTTGCGCGAAAGTTTCAAGAAAAAATTAACGTCCTTCCTTATTAAACACCCCTGGTGGCGACTATCCTAGTTACAGTAGAATTGATATTACTGATAGTACAAGGAGTTTATGTAGCGCTTGCGATGGTTGCAATTAAAAGGGGTGTAGTAGCTGTGGGAGTTTGAGCAGTTTGTGGGAGTAGCAGTGATAGGGACGAAGGGTGAGATGCCATGTACGCAGCATGGGGTTTCTCCACAGGCGGTGCTCTTCACTGGCTGTAAATAGTGCACCAGGGATAAGGAATGAGATGTGGTCGTTCTTAATTAAAGATACGAGGAAAGAATATCACTTTGGGGAAGCGGGTACAAGATGGCTTGCTTGGACGGTTGTTCTACTTGCTATCTAAGCTCTCAAGGAGATGAAAGTGAAGTAATTAAATAACATGTTAGATAACTCTCTTGGGAAGAGTTATTGTGCTACTGTTTTTGTAACACAATTGAGAACAAAGCCAGCGACTTCAAATGCCAGCAAGTCCACCCAGAAAATGTTTTATTTCAATTTCAAAAGGACTATATTTTAACATAAATGTATACAATATGCGGCCGCACTTACGGCCCGTGTGCCTTATAGAAGCTCTAAAATGTGCCTTAGGCTGTTTAATAAAAATATAATCATTACTAAAAACAGTGGAACAATTACTAAAAATATAATCATTATAGGATTAGGATTATTTGGTCTGCAACTAATATCAGTAGGGGCAAAGATAATTAATAAGTGTATTTAAAACTAGTATACCATCATGACTATTTTTTAAATTCTCATCAAATGTTATATAAGCTTAAGTGACAGTTTCGTTCATTAAAAACCGTTGGGAACCGCGGAAAACCAACGGTTATGGCAAGCGCGCTAAGCATGAAATGTTTCGAGTCGTAAGACTGTGTGCAAAACATTCGTGTTACACGAATTGCCTATTCAACTCCTGAACATACTCCATGATGATAAAATAAACCACAGAAATAATTCTTATTGTCTGTTGAAGAACTTGCTTTAATGTTGGAATAATAAAAGTACTTTGTCTTTATGTTGGAATGTGTAATATAATTTATTGAAACCATCCTGGCCCGAGTTTTGCTCCGGTTTTCCTTCGGGTAGAGGCGGATTTCTTATACAGGTTCTCTATGCTTTGTCTAGGGATTTGTTTATTGTAAAAAATCGTGAATTTAGTGTTATTTCAATTCTTATGATTTTTAAACACTATACTCAGAATAATCTATAGTTCGATAATGATTTGTACAAGTAATTTTTTTACGTTAATTTACAAACATTTCTATTAGTATTTTAACTCGTAGCTAACTTTTCAACTTATCTAGGAATTTTTGCTGAAATATTTGAATCCGCCTCTGTCTTAGGACCCTTGATCGGAATTGATGGGATGGTACCTTGCTAGCTTCCGGAGAGTAAATTTGTTTATTGTCCTCCACGTGGTCATAAGCAGTTTGTACTGTTTTTTTGACAATAAATTTATTTATTTGCATATTCGGGAAGTCTATTTAAGAATAAGTTTGAGAATAAAGAAAGTTGACGATAAGATGAAAATCTGTATTTTTCCTCGCTTAAAACAAGCATAAATGTGTTATTTTAGTACTATCTCTCTTTTGGAGAGAACTATTTTTTAGTTAATATCTGAAAAAGTGTTACCATTATCATAGTTTTCAGCAAATTTCTGAGGTTTCTTCATCGTTGACCCGCTAGCCTAGTGCTGACAGAGTCCTGGCCCCTCGGTTTCAGTGATGAACGTTCATCCTCATGGGCTCCCGCCATACAGTCAACACACTCCCCCGCCCATTCCCCTTCCCCTCTCAACAACCACCACACCACCACCATCGCCGCCACCTTTTGAGCCTCGCAGCGAGCAGCAATGGCACAGCCTCGGGGCCTGGCCGGGCACGTTGCCAACCTCAGGGTTCCCCTCTCCTCCCTCTCACCCTCACGCTCTGCATAGCACCCGCTTCGCTTCCCCATCCCCTGTGCAACACCCCGCCTCCGCCGCCACCACGCTCACCAACTCACTGTCCCCGCTTCGCCTCGCCGCCTACATCGGCACCGCGGCCGCTTTCAAAACAGTTGCAGATCGATGAGCGGCAGCGGGTGGTGTTAGGTGCCAGGAGAGAGAGAGAGAGATGAGGGAAGGTGCGCGACAGTGACGACTTACAGATGGCGAGCGGTGTCTAGATGTGTGTGTGTTGGAAATGGGGCACGGAATAATGCAGAATGACTCAAAGAAATACTTTCAGGGAGGTGAAAATGGTAATGGACCGGGATAGACCAGGTGGATGTGGTACAGGGTTTGGGAGTCGAAGTGGGTGACGGTAGCACACTTTCTATTACAGGAGGTCTCGGGTTCCAGTCCTGGTCCGACGCTTTTTCACCAGGCAGTTGATTATGCAATCATCCGTAGTAGGTACTCGGAAGTTATGAGTTTAAACTCTGAGAGGTTTGTATCAGCAAGCTAAACTGAAAATATTGATACGTATTAGTTGATGTAAGATTTTATTTTCAAAGATATTTTGGTGTATGGAGCACTTGATTTCAAGAATTAGATATGAAAAGTAACTAAGGAATATTATAGTCCTCGTTTAATGCCAGGGCTCGTGATTTTCTGCAGCGAACCTGACTACTAAGGAGACAATATACTGTAATTTAAGTACTATTAAGTGAAAAATGTATTCAATTGCTGTGCAAAAAAGAATACAATTGAAAACCTTACAAAAATCAAATGTCATTGACGTTTTTTATTGTAATGGTTCACATGAGAGAGTAACAATTCATAAGTAAGTCACATATGATCAAAATTTTGTTTAATATCATTGGAGTAACAAGTGACATAAATGACAAGCACATACTTAAAGTTAGGAGTACTGATGCGTGACAGAACTGATGGCAGACCTGTCTGTAAGCGTTCAATAATGCAATGACGAACCTATGATTTCCCGTAGAGGAATGATAAACATCGGCAACATTAGTAGAGCAATGATGAATTAATGAAACGTAATCGCGATAATGGCGGAAGTGGTCGCGTCTAAAAAGTTTATGACAGGAGTGCCAATCCACAACTTGCTTCATGTAGGTTGGGTAGGACAGAGGAAGGATGAGAGTGAAATGTATGCGAGATGGGTGGATGCAGCTAAAGTGATGGAGATAGTTTCATGTTTCCTCCATGAAAGGAAGGAATAATAATTTATGATGATGACATTGGTGGTGGCCCTGGAGATATGAGATACTACCCTCGATACAGTACTTTGTATTAATGATGGGTATTACGACGTCGTCTCTTGTGAAGAGAGAGAAGAGTAATCGAATTTTTATTTTTCACTCTCCCATGAATTTATATTTAACGGATACTTACCGACATAAATTTCTTGGGTGGAAATCTATGACGAAAGAAATGATTTGGTTAAAAGAAAAAATATTTTAACAGAATTCATTTTTAAAATCCCTGACGAGGAATTGATTCAGGAAGAATGGAGAAAAATAACAATTCTCATCATAATGCAGGCATCAAAGTTTATGATAAGATCAAACTATATCAAAGATTATAAATTTTTCAAATTTGCAAGATATTTAATATTGAAAGAATATGCATCTATGACTTATTAGACCGAGTCATTATTATTTGGAGTACCTTCATTTAATATCTTGGTTCTCAACAACATGAAATACATTTATGTTCTGATATTTGATTGCACATTATTTATTTTATTATGTAGAACATTAATGTCATTTAAACCTAGTTTCGAAGAGAAATGCAAAAAAACTAAGCCATAGCACATTTTATCATTCTGAGTTAGTTTATTTAATGCCAAGTCTGGGAACCAAAGACTGCATAGTGCGTGGATGTATTTTAGTCATTCACATTTCTTAGTAAAATACTGAATTCTCAATTCTACCTCCCTGATGATGATCAAAAAGGCAAAGGAAAAAAGAAGGTATATAATGTTTAAACCATATGTCACAGACCAATCTTATGACAACTACGAAGCCTAACAATAATACTTCGGGTCTTAATTTCTTCGCATAAAGTTTGCATGTCACTTTTGAACAATTTGGTACTTTGTCATTACTGCTCGTACCTGTCACTTGTAATGTATTGAATTGCACGACGATATTTGATGAACGTACTTTATCAGATATGGGAACCTTAATGGCATATGAAAAATTTGGTAGGTTGTGTTTGTTAGTATGTGAATTAGACGTGCATGTCAGAGTTTTGATCACACGAATATAGTCTCAATTCAATGAACGAATGTTGAAAAACACCCTAGTCGTAACTTCGCTCATGGTTTCAGAAGTCCTATTCCTCCCCTCAAAAAAATCTTTCAAATACATAGCATCGGAAGGACACATTGGAAGAGAATATGTTATTTCATAATACGACGCTAAGTATCCTTTAACCCCTCCCCTCTTTCCACGGGAGAGGGATGCTGGCACCATCGAAGGGGTGGGTGGTGACGACGTCGGCCGTCGGTGTTCCGGAACGAGGCCAAGGACGATGGGTGCAAGGAGGTGGAGGGAGACAGCAGCTTGCATTTTATGAGCAATGGAAACAGGGAGAGAGACTAAGCGAGATGCAGCCATCGTCTGAAGGGGCGCAGTCAGCGAGGAACAGAGAAGTGTGGTTGCCAGATAAAAGAGTTGAGGGAAGGAAGAGAGAAAAATATTGCTACCAGTAATGTGCCAATAAGAGAGTTAAGTTCCCTTTAATAATATAATTTGTTAATTCTTCTCCTCTTATAATCTACCATTATTTATTACTATTGACGTCCATTATGTAATCTTATAAATAGTTAAAAGCTTACAATTCGTCCGAGAAAGGTTTTTAACTATTTATTTAATCTATTATTATATTAAATATTTGCAAATACGAATGGAAAAGTGTGAAATGAGTGACATGGTAAGCTTTGCAGAAAACAAAACTGTGTTATCACACATGATGAATAAAACATTAAAATACGTGTATTTGTATTGATCCATAGTTATTTCATTGTTAATAATTCTCGAGGCATACTACATGTATATTCAGATATTTGAACACGAAAGAAACTTTTGTATTACAAATTGTAAAATAATGCATACTATTTTAAGGTAACATAACATGCAGCAATAATTAATTATATGTCTTGTTTTTACTTAATTACGATGATGATATATTCATTTAAATTTTGAACGACCTTGAAAGTTGACTTAGTTTTTGTTAATGCTATTTATCACAAGATAGTTCGAAATATTTAAATTTGAATACGATAGTGGACGAGAATAATGTGAATAATGATATCTTGTTTACTAATAATAATAATAAATTTATTTTCAATGGAGCAGTACAAACTGCGTATGACCACGTGGAGGACAATAAACTGATTTACCGGAAGCAAGCTAGGACCATCGCATCAATTCTGACCACGGCCCTGAAGAATAATGATATCTAGTTTGATATTTACATCGTATCGGCGGAATAAACAAAATAATTTGTCTTTTTGTGATTCTAATAATTGCGCATTGTATTTTATTAGCTATAATACTTGAATAATATTTTGTTTTTACGTTATTTCGTTTGATTAAAATCAAACTTTGAATTCTTAAATTTATGTCGCAACTATTTTTTATACACATTTGAAAACATTCAAGTCAAAAATCATCATTCAAAATTATATCTATAAATGTCATTATGCTGCATCAAATAATTTTTCATGTGGAGACATATTAGTGAATAATTTAACGACTGACATTTTTAACAGACACTATATTTCATAAACGAATAGTTAACATTTTTTCTGCGTTTATACCTCTTTACTGTTCATCGTTACTTATGTAGGGTCTATTAAAAACAATGGGTCGTATTATCATTTAATAATAATCCAGGAAGACCGATATACAAGAAGGGAAATGCTACTGGATTAATTCTTTGTTAGTTATGGTGTAATGAAAAGGATATTTTATAATCCTCTAAAAATTTCACATAACTGGGATTGTGACTCAGTGAATAAAGTATTCAGTTGTAGTTGACTCTGTGTTATGAGTGGTTTAGCAAGTTGACTATGGTCAGAGTTGATTGTCGACTCCCGTTTCCTCTGGTGAGCGCATGTGATTTCCTTCTAGTGCTTCAACGTCCAAACTGACTTCCACGCATTCTCAGAATCCAGTGAAATTAGACAGCTAACAGACACGTGCCAAAGGAGAAGAAAAGACAGACCATATTACCTTGGGATTGTGAAAAGTTTGGAAGAGAAAGATATAGTATCTGGAAGAATACTTGGCACAAGATACGGTCGATGCAAGAAATAGTAACAAATTTATTGAATAGAAAAATTCCATAAATTTACCCGCAATATGTATTTATAAATTATAAAATTAATATATCTAAATTAATGTGTTCAAATTCATATATTTAAATAACATATTAACGGAATGACGAAATGACGTTTACAAACTGAGGTAAACATTAAATAATCAATAGAAATTATTCGCGAGAAATTTTTTAGCATCACTCAAGAGCATACCTATGTTATTTGATACATTTTAACCAACGAGATAAAAGTGGAACGTTTCTTTTAAGCGCAATATGTATCACATATTTGTGTATTTAAATTGTATTAAATATGTAATATATAATGTATATATTTCTACTCTTTGAAATCTGCACTCTTAAAGTGACAAGAAGTATGGGATCGTCAGTGAAAGTTCGTACGCAAGGTGAAGGCAAACTCGGAAAACACCTAATGTGATCCATGTAATTTGAGTTTATTAATCATACAAAAAAATATTTACTTAACGTACTTATTGTAGAAATCCGAGGACTGGCATGAAAATAATTTGGATTTTTTTAGGCGGATTGGAATTTGGGGCCAGATTTTTCTTTGGAATCAAATGTTACTTTATATAAAAAAGTTATTCATTTGCCCTGAAATGAGTCATTTGAATGATATATTAATGAATATTGGTAGCCCTTAACGCCTTCATCGTCATTACACCTATTATAACAAAATGTAGATTCAAGAAGGAGACACGTAAAAAGTAACATAATTTTATTTTGAACACTTTACTACGCTTATTAAAACCTGATATAAAAGGATTTACGTAAAAAAGGTTTCAAGTATCAATTTTATAAATTATCTTTATGAAATTACGATAAACATGAGAGTTTAAAATGAAAGGATATCAGAAAATGGAGGAGCTAGTGATCAAAATTTAATGCTAGAACGGCAATGATACGAGCTTTGAAATATTAAACCTAATTATCCCCATCACGTGGTTCCATGAAAAGGTTAACTATTTCAAACTTAGTGGGTGAAATCGAGTGCCTGGTTAAGTGTGCCAATTATGAAAGGATAAAGATTATGTGATGCTGTTTTCTTTTCTTCACGAAATTCTTTTGCCTTAGCTATCAATTCTGGAAACTCACACATCATTAAACTTCCTCTCGTCGTGTATTTTACAACTTCACGTTTTATAGTACTACTTCTTTTTATCCGTATCTTTCCTTTATAAGGACTTTCGTTATGAATTACCGGTTTTAAGGGTCAACTCGATGCATCAATTCTTTTTCAATGCTAATAAATATGTCAGTTTTCATGATTTATAATTAATATACTTTACAGTATTTACAACGGCAAAACATATGTTATATCACAATTATTTGCAAAATTTTTACATATGCTGAACACATTTGGTGCCACTAATAAGTAGTTATGATAATAGTTGTTCACGTTTCTTAGTGCAACAAATCAATAATTAATTTTCAATTCAAAATGTGAGGGCTTACATTTTAAATACTGTACGCTATCCGTTTCCAACAGGAAGTTTTATCGGAAAAATTGTAGCTTTACCTGAGGAAGAATGAGAAAGTAGCTCGATGAACATAAATTACTGGTATACAGGGAAGGAATGTGTTAGTTTCATACTTATGTTTGGATAATATATTCTTTTTGAAAAGATCTGAATTTACATACATAGAATTATGTAGAATAAAATCAAATTAATAGTCAACAGATAGTGAAAGAAATCAATGGTGGATTATAAGGTTATATTCCTCCCCCATTAGACCTAAACTTTCAACATATAATATTGAAATTGATAAAATTTATCTTTAACCTTTAACATCTATTCGCCATTTCAAACAATTAATAAATTTAGTCACTATGTAATGAATTGTTAATTATCTATTTGATGAATTGATGTATTATATTAAAATACTAAATCGCTACAACATTTACAATAATTATAAAATATTTATAATATTATTTATAAAATGTAACTTCCCCCGCCTTGACTATGGTCTAGATCCGCCCCTGAAAGAAATTACTGTAAGTAAAAGAAAACACTCGGTAATGAATTATCAATTTTTATTTCTTACGTATATATTACTATATTGCTACCTACTTTGATATACTATGTATTTATAAATATATTTATATTAGTCGTAGTCGTCTCGCCATGCGCTGGATCCTGCGACAAAAGGGTTCCATGGCCCTTTAAACCGCTTGGCAGGGCCAGGGCCGGAGTCGAAAGGATTGGAAAGGCTGCGGTGATTGGGGCGCCTAGGGTTGTCCCTCTGCCATTTCCCAACGCGGTGCTCGAAACCATCCGCTAGAATTGTGACGCATGCATTTGTTTTTGCTTTGCCATCGTTTTGTTTTCTGCGTTTCGTCTTTTTTTTACCAGAAGAAATTGATTCAGATAATTCCATGAGAGGTATCATAACTTTTTAGTTTTAAATTATTAAATACGTTTTCATGAATCAATGCTTTCTTGGAGTTGTCAATATTTTGTGTAGAAATTTGCTCACATTATTACTAATTACACAAAACAAAAAATTTTACAATATCGTTGGAGAGTTTAATTGGTCTGATTAACGTTAAAAAGTACTATTTTTTCATTAAAATTATAACACAATAAAGTCTTAACTTCACAGTAAAAACATGTTTATTGCACATAAACAAATAACCGTAGAGAACACGAAATTTACACTCAAAGGTGGAACCAAAAAACCTGTTGTCATATAATCATAATGGCAGCCCATGCTACTTATAAAAAGAGTCATGCAAATTCACAATTTATATTCCTCTCTTTATCAAGCTATGAATTGATGTGACTAATATTCCACGGCAAAACCCCTTCATGGGAATATATATTTGTTCCCATTTTAATTCTATCGGCTTTAATTATTCCAGATAGAACGGCTATGTACCTCCACTCCCGCAAATAAAATGCTCCCACATGATTGTATACTAATGCGTAATACAGGTCACTGTTCAGAAATGGATTCTAGAGCGAAATTCTCTTTTAAATCTTGTGTTGTAATTAGCACCATCAACAGCACGGTTCCCAAGGGGGTAGAACATGAACAGATGGAAAGGGGCTAATACGAAAGAATAATTTAAAATGACCGTTATTAGTATCGAATACTAATTCCATAGTTTGGGGGAGCCAGTTTATTTGCAATCGGTAGTTTAAAAACACAATCAATTACCCACCATAATTGCCTCCACCGACGGTATCGTCTCCAAAGCGATCTTTTGACCATCTTCGGTTGTTTGTGGCATAGCTACCACCCTCGTCGTCCTCTCTACCATCTCCACTCTCCACCATTTCCATGTTTGCGTCTACATCCGCTAGAAAGCGCACCATGTCCTCATGGCCCCCTGCCAGAGCCAGATCCATTGCCGTCTCTTCTACTCCTCCACCTCCGTTGCATACATCGCCTGCACCACATTCACCACGAGTCGTCCCACTCGCCGTCGTCTCCCAAAGATGAGCTCCCATTTCGAATAGAAGGATCTAAGGACATGAAAGAAAGTAAATATTTTATTAATTACTATTTAAAATCTTAAAAATTTATGTAATTTTAGAAGATAATTTTTCGTTTGTTTTTACATGTGATTGATATTGATTCTTGTATAAAACCAGAAGATGATCTTTGTCTAAAATACATATGGAGTATATCAATTTAAATCAATACTCTTCAGTACACAATTCGGATTTATCAGCCCTGGTTACATAAAACATTACACACAAACACTTAATACATCTAAC
Source organism: Laupala kohalensis (assembly GCA_002313205.1). Taxonomy (NCBI): domain Eukaryota; kingdom Metazoa; phylum Arthropoda; class Insecta; order Orthoptera; family Trigonidiidae; genus Laupala; species Laupala kohalensis. The sequence goes on from NNCF01127820.1 coordinate 177,983, forward strand.
GTCTTAATAAACCGAACTTACAATAAAATTTTCTAAATATATTTTAAATTACGGACAGAAAGTGCTGGTTATTGAGATTTAAAGTACGTGATTCAGATACCATAGGAAACTTATGTAATTTTCATAGACCATATTAAATCGAAGATTGATCAAAATACCTGCAATGGTTCAATTAATTTTAAGTCCCAAAATAAATCTATTTTTAAAGAACCCTCCACAGTGCACAAGTTTAACTGAACCAATCAATTTACATAATAGTGATCAATGGAAATAAAATGCAAGAGAAGTTAATTGACTGTCCGAAGACTCTAATTCTTGTTGACTCAGAGTAAAAGGTAGATCTCCTTTACTGAAACAAAAATGCGACACATGCGGAGGTATTACATTTAATAATATTTTGCCCTTAACCTGTATAAATATAAAATCAAGCATGTTCGAGATTTTATCAATCATGTGCCCTCCTCTGTATTTACTACCTCTATTCCATCCACGTAATACCTTCTATAGGGCATGAACTACATTTTATCGGGTGGCACACGCAATCTGCTATTCCTTTTACAATCCCCGAAATACCCGCGCAAGATTTATTCAGGAAACTGAAACAGATGTTAATCTGAAAGTTAGACGTGTGGTAAGTACGTTGACCAAGGAAGTGTGTCAGAGTCCTTTCTAGGAGACCAAGGTTTTCATTCTTTTACAAAATCAATATACTGCACATTTTTGGGTTCGATTTTTAAAAGAACTTTTGTAGTGGAATGAAAATGGGAAGAAGTTAATACGTGTTATAATTATTGCAAATGGAATAATACATTCACTTTTCACAGAAAATTGCATGGAAAATTTATAAAACAAAGTTATACTGGTAATTCACATTTAGTCCCAGCTATACAACAGAAAAAAATTATTACTAATTCTATAATAATAAAATTGCTATCACTCAATTGATTACAGATCAGAACATTTTTTCATAAAATGGCAGAAGAAATAAAATTAGGATTAATTGTTCATTTATTATTTGAAATGCAGGCACCTAAATTTGAAGTAGTTTTCTCCTTTTAGCTATATAATTTGTGCGCATGACCGACTCTTTGTCTATCTTCCATAATTTCTCTCTGGTAACTCCCCCTTGTATATATTTTATATTTGGATATGAAATTATTACAGTTTAATTAAAGGAAAAAATATTCTATTGGTTTGATTGGTGAAACTTCTGATTTCGCATCCACAGCATACATGTTTAAGGGAGGCCGACATGTGTTTTGGCCACATCTTCTGGTCACGAATTTCGTTTATTACTTTCGAGAGACTTTTTCAGGAGGAGAATCTGTGGGACGTGGAACAAGAGCGGCACATACGTCAACTTTATGACCTAGCGCTCTTGAAATAAACACCTATATCACGTTTTATTCCACTTCAAAACATGTGTTGTCTTCAAATGCGTTAAGGGGTCACGAAATATATAATAAAAATTTATGATTCTCTCAAAGAATGAAATGTTTAAATTTTCCTTGCGGCTGAAAGAAGTTTTGAAATGTGAAAATTCAACTCCAGGGAGAAATACTAGTAGAGATTTCAAGGATCTGAGAAACTATTTTATGTTCTAACAGTGTGCTTGTTTTTGATATCATTTTTAATTTTTCAAATCATAAAATCAATTGTTATTGGGTTGTTGTTTGGAAGAAAAAAGATGTTTATGAAATTATATTCAAGAAACTTTTTATATTCCATTGTAATATATAATGAAAAATTTGTCTAGTTCCGAATTGAGTCGGAAATCTGTCATGAAAGAGTATTTAATGAATGGAATAACTCTTCCATATTTTCAGTTTATACATTTATTGTTGTTTATATTAATTTCGTTTGATGAGAAACTTATCTTCCAAGAGTTTCAAATTCTAAAACCAAGGTAAAGGGATGTGTTCTTTTAATCTTTCCTTTTCTCGTGTTTTCATGCTAAGCTGGTTCATTTCCATATTTTACTACTTCTTCGTAGATCGCTGTCTGTCTCCTATAACCTATTCGTGGATAAAAACATATTATTTAAAAAATTATCACTCTCGCTAACAAGTTATTTAATTCATGGTTTGTTTGCGTAGAATAATGTTTCAAAACCAGTTTGTGTCATTTTTATTATGAAGATATTTCAGCGATTTTCGCGCGAACACAGTATCATGAAGGTATTTGTTTGATTTCCTAAATATTAAGTGAATACTACAAGACAACATGCAGATAATGTGAACTGTGTAACAAAGACCGGAAAAGTTTTGATAATATGAAGGATTAATATTTGAAATGAGTTATTTTATTTGGATGTCCACAAAAGTGCCTAATTATCCAAATGTTCAGCAGTCAAGTAATCATCATAGAATATAAACTAATATAACCTGGTACATGTGGTACTTCAACGTCTTGGTTATCTGCTGATGGTATTTCGTTGATTTGAACTACTTATCTCCCTATTCTTTCGTGCATTAGAGATACATCTGCCCATATAATGTTCCTTTTTTAGTTTTTATCTTTCTGAGATAAAAAAAAACTTCTAAATTTGGTGAACGTATTTGATCACAATCTTACAAAATAGTAAATGTATATAATATGCATTCATAAATTCTCATAATAATGAGTATAATTATAAAATATAAAATAAATACTAAAATTACATTGGCTGCGCCGACAGCGCCCTTGGCAGCAGCCGCGTGTAAGAGGGTGAATCCTCGCTTATCTCTCAGGTCCGCGCACACTTCCAGCCTCTGGTATAGTTCGCGCAGCAGATACGGCAAGTCGTGTTCGCATGCGTAGAAAGCCAGTGCGCATGCGATTCCCACGCGTATCCTCTCAAGCATACGTTCATCTGCGTAGCGTAGAATCAGGTGCAACGTGCGTGCTGCCGACTCGCCGCCGTCGTTTGTTCCTACGCGCCGCGAGTCTAAACGGCTTCGTCGCGGATACTTGGTCTGAAAAGCACGAGAAAAGCGTTACTAGTCGCGTTTACAAACGCTGAAGCCGTTTCAGCTGAAAATAACTCTGTACTATCAAAAGGAAGATGCGAATTCGCACTTGTAATGTGGTCAGACATTTGAAGCTGCCTATTTGCCTCGAAGTCTCGAGAAAAATTCTTTCTCTCATTTTCATTTTCTGTGATGAATAATTGATTTCCTTTCATCTGCAGAAATTCTTCTATAGTACACATAAAACCATCTAAAGACTTTAATATTATCAATAAAAATACTCTTTCAAAATAATATCTTTTCCTAATGGTTATTATTACTACTCTCAGAGAACGAATAAATATCCTGTTGGTCAGTGATCACGAATGAAAAAAAAACTTGCTTCCAGTTGAGTAAAATGATTAAAAATTGAGATAGTGCAGCGCTGTCCATCCAGCGCATGAAACCCGTGAAACGTTTTTTACGACCCGCGACTTAAAGTACATTTTATATCAAATTTNAGTATTAATATTTGAAGTGGCATGTCCGGTGAAAGAAAATAAAAAAATGTGTTCGGTATTACCTAGTCATACATTACATCATGGATTTTTTTTATTATAATAGAATTTCTAAATATTATTAAAAATATAAACATACTATTTAATTTTGGCAATTTTAAATAAAATAAATTTGATGAGAATCAAATAAATGTGACCCATTAGTTTTATTCGTCGGGGAACATTTTGCCAAACCCCATCCCGTGCCGGCTCCATCGATCGAAATTTTGTAAAATATATTCCTAATCTACGGTTCGATAATACTAAGTACTTGTGAACAATCTATTAAATTCAAATTTGTGCATATTCTGTTGATATTATAACACGTATCTAACTTTTTGTATTCTTTTCTAAGGAGTTCTTAGATAAGTGCTGATATTTTCAATCCACCTCTTCTTCAGGGTCCTTGATACGAATTGATAGTATTGTTTTACTTTCTTCCGGAGAGTAAATTAGTTTGTCATCCACGTGGTCATAGGCAGTTTGTAACTGCTTTTTTGACCATAAATTTATTATTATGGAATTTAGAAAAGACCCACGCGCTGAGGTAAGTTGACAATGCTAAGGTAGTGGCTTTAAACATTATTAAATGAACTTCAATATTAACGTACTTTACTCGTAATACGAACAATAGGAAAATTTAATTTAGGGAAATTGTTTGTGGAAATATTCGGATCATAATTTTTTGAATTAACTTCGATTCAGAGGTAGACTATTCAATGTTACACATCATTTAGTATAGAAATGAAAGGTACAGTAATAATATCGACAACGTAAGAAACATTTCGGTTGATGAGGCACGAATATTACTTCAAACAATATATTAACCATAGAAAAGGAACTTGAAATATATAAACTATTCATAGTAAAGAGTAAATATTTCTTGTTCTACGAATTATCTAATACAATTTATAAGATTATTATGTAATATAATTTATATAAAAAGCTGATTTTTTAAATGGTAAATGTATTATTTACAATTAAAATTCACCTCTTATCATTTTTCATAATGAATTTCAAGAATATTACTCATTTGTTATACATATTCTTATGATTGCTTGTGATACCAATTAACAAAAGATCTTCTTATGAACTGTCGTTATATAGATTACAAGTAGGGCTATTTATTAAAATTTTGAAACATTTCTTTAAATTTTTATAAACTAACCAGAGACCGGGTATGAATGAAGAAACCACGACAACTTTTCTTTATTTAAGTTCCAAGAAATAATTGACTCTTTTTGACCGTTGCTTCTGCTTCAATGTTTTTGGAAACATCGAAAATCTTACTTCAAATAAGAGTCCTTTCAGAAACCAGAAATAAAAAGTTAACTTTCTTCGCGTCACTATGTCTGAATCAAATTTATATTAAGAGTTTATTACATAAATGTTTTAAAACGTAATACAATTATGATCAAAGAAGATTATCATCTTCTTTGCTGAATTTTTTATTGATTTGTGATTGGAGTTTATATTTTAAGAATAAGTAATAAGTCAGTAGAATTTATTTTTTATTTTTTCGTCCTCTTTCTTTTTCTTCCCAATCTTTTGCACATCGACCGGATAATACTTGACCCCTTCAATCGACGCCGTGGACCACTTCATCACCGTCACTTTGTTTGTCTCCAATGATTCCAATCCGGTCACGTACGGTATGGGCAAATGCATGTTCCTCGCCGCCGACGCAACATACATCATATACGTGCGAGAAGGCAATCGCGTCCTATCCACCAGATATTTGGCACTCACCCTCGTCGGTCTCTTCTCGGTGGGGGCTTCCAGGAGTTGTGGCGTCCTGCACACGATCCTATGCCCTTCGACCGTCTCTACCTCGACGTAAGCTAGAATAGGGAGTTCTTCGTTCTCACAGCCTCTCAAGTGGGTGCCGTTCTGTTCCCATACCACACCCCATACCGATTCACCGTCCATCACATCGACGCTGGCCACCGATCCTTGGTAACGACGTGAGTTGCGTTTGAACACGAGTTTGTAGTTGCGTAGGCAAGCGACGGCACGCACTTTAGCCTGAGGGTTGTACACTTTGACGCTCTCCGCGTTCATGTCGAGTGCATAGGCGAACACGTAGAAACGACCGTCCGACTTGTTGAAGTCGGTTTCGGCGGATATGAATTTCAGAGCTGGGGCCCCGGACATTGCTTTCATATCCAGCCTTTTCTTATAAAGTCAAAAGGTTGTATTTACTAATAACGTTACATTAATTAAATTTATAATCGTCTCTGGATGTTTATTTATCGACAGGCGCGTTTGCTGTTTCCACTGCCACCTAAACGTCTAGAGAATATTCAGCTATTGTCTCGAACTGCTTGATCATAATACTCATTATCGTGTGTACACAACTTCCGCATATAGCAAAAAAATTGCAAGAAAATATTGGCTTCAATTTTGGGAAGTTTTTGATCCCGTCTCTGGGTTGGTGGTCGGAAACAGATCGCATTCCGAGAGGGTTTGATTGTAGCATCTTAAAAAAGGGAAAGAATGACACTGGTGCTTCGTAGTTAATTATTTCAGTTTCTACACTCTATAGTAGTACAAATGTGTCACAGAAATTCCTAAAACTGTGTGAGTTCACACACTGTCGGTTATGTATGCCAAAACTAGATTAATGTTTATAATTTTTTAGTAAATTGCTCTTACACTTTGTCATATAGTTTCATTACTAGCAATGCGTGACAAAGATGCTGACGAAACCGAAGTAAAATTTGTTTATTTGGTGGGTGTGATTAACATTAACTAAGACTTCAACTACAAAAATGAGAATTAAAATTGACTATGTGTCATTCAACAACATCACCATATTTTCTTAAGAAATATGCCAATAATATGAGATATTTTACTAAGAAAGGAACTTCTTAATATTTTATGAGTATTTAGTAGATGAGTAGTAAAATACTTTATCGAAATGCTTTAAAATTATTTATTTTCTCTGAACTTCTAGGCATTTGGTTGTAGTTTCAGGTAAATTTGAAAATTTTTTAATTAGTTTAGAAATTTCGTAACCTACTAAATTAAAAATCATTGGAGCTTATTATTTTCCTCTAGAATTATGCCGCTGATTTACTGTAGTCTAGTCCCAAAAATTGGCCATTGTTCAGAATTGTTGCACTGTATGCAATCAAAGAGAATTTAGTCTGCACCTTAACCTTTTGAATGTCGGAAGGAATGTTACAATCGTATTATTGCTATTTCTGAAATACAAGTTCATCTTGTAAGCTGAAACTTTCTGTACCTTCGTAACAATCTAAACAGACTGCGTCAGTTTTCGCTGGAATTTGTGATTACGCTTTTATTTTACTGGGTTTCCTTATTTGTGAAAAATGTGAATCAAGTTAGGGTAAATGGAAATGACATGAAATATAATGTTATTGATTTTTGGCTTGGATATATTTACATGCTAATTAAATAAAAAATAACTCAAAATCTAGTGATGTAATGAGTTTTGTGATTAATAAATTTGATTGTTTGAACCTGTGCGACAAAATGCCTCTTCATATTAGTACTCTGTCCTTTTTATTACTAATTAATTTAATATAAAACGACGTGAATTCATAAAATATGTGTCCCAAATGAGAGGAAATCCAAATAGTTTTAATCATCTATCCACGTTCCGCGGAAAAACACAGTTTCTTTGGAGATATCTTCCCGAAGTGTTAAATGTACTACATATATATCAAAGTCGAATATCAGAATAAATGTTATTATAAAATTTTCAATATTATTATTCTTTTTCAGAATTTCTGTAAAGGTCTTTCTATATAATTCGTATTTTATTAAATCGGTTTACTCTAGTGTAGTGTTTACTTTTGCATATGTATTTACTTCACATCAAATACAATTGTCTTAAATAATTTTGTTAGTTCACCAAGAATACATACATTTACTTCCAATTAGCTTGTGTTCTTAAGTAAACTTCCCATCATCGGTGTAAGTTGGAGTACTGAGTGGACTACCTAGCTTCCAATACAAATGTTTTATTCTCTATCGCGAAGTAAAAAGAACGAAACTGTTTTACGTGTGTTCCCCCGTATTAGTTTGTATACCCACTATATCATGTCACATTGCACAGCTATTTTCGCAGAAACATCATGTACCAAATACATGCCTCCAGTAGCGGCGATTGGGAATCAAAAGTGGGGGAGGGCAAATAATATATCGACAATTTTCATTAACATGACATTTTTGCATATTTCGTCGAAGTATGATTTAAATAAAGAAATAAATCACAGGAAGAACCATTGGTGATTACCCCATCAAGGATGGTGTATTTTTTGTATAATTCCGTTTTAGACGGTTAAAATGATTTTTTTTCTTTCTTAAAAAAAGGTGGGGGCGGCTGCTCCCCCCTAATCGCCACCACTGCCTACCTCGTGGTATCACTAATGCAATGCACTTACTGTGACAATTGTTACATCTTGGAACTTGCGCAAGATTAAACGTTATATGTGATAATACGTCATTCTACTGATTATACCCTCCGTGTCTCACCATATCATTTTCCTCATTTTGGGATTGAAAGCAGGAGTGATGGAGAGCCCTGTGGAACGCCTTCTGGCTGCGCGTGATGTTATGATAGCGCTGATCCAACTTATCTGCGAAAGCATCCAAATCCTGGACACAATTCAAAATAGTTTCATTACTGACTGGATTTACACTCTAAACATCATTTCATGATGAAGTCATATTTGTGCATGTTGTGAATAGGTTGTTCTACGATGTTTGGAACAAATACCACATAGGATATTTAATAATTTTTCAATGAATTATTATTAAAGAAATTTAATTAATTAAAATTTTAGTTATGGAAACGGCAAGTGCAAACGACTTTTTGATATTACTCATGTTAAAATAATGAGTAATATACATATTGATTAGATAGAAAATTAAATAATTGATTTACGTTTTCTTAGATAATATGAAGTAAATGGATTTTCTTGTTAATTGTATATTTACCTGTATTCTTAATAAACGATATATAATTTGTTAAAATTGATTTCTGGAGACATAATAAATTAAAATAATTTAAAAAATTTATTTAATATTTTTATGCTTGCAAAATGAAACTAGTCTACAGAGTTACCTTAGTTTCACTACAAGAACATTTAAGAAAAGGAACAAATAATTTGCCAACTAGAACAGTTTTCGTGTTATAAAAATATTTGTATTTCAGAGATCTAATGGAAATGTTAGAAAATGTATCATGTCTGACTCGTGAAGAAGTGAATCTCACTCTGAAATGTGTCTTGTTTCGTACGAGAGAAAATGTAAGAGTTACAGAGCATGAAAATTTTATATGTTCACTTTGCGTGGGGTCAGCCACATATGTAAACTAGGTGGAATAAACTATGCTTTTAGAATACTTTCTCGAAATCGATTTTTATTGTCATACTAATTGTATACGACTGTTTTTGACACTACGTAACGATAGTTGGACTGTTATGTGAAAAAATAAAAGATAGCTGCAATATATTTGTTTAAAAATAAATATAATATTAGTCTAATGAACATGAAATAAATTTTATTTTTACCAATAAATCGTAATGGCAAATCTGGACCTCTTCCAGACGTCTAGTGCTTTTTTCCTTGTTTCGGCAATCTATTTCTCACTTAAACGCTCCGGTTAAAAAATATCAAATGTGGCTTGTTAAAAGAGATGTACTAAACTGTCTGATTAAATAGTTTTCTTTAAAATTTAATATTACAAGATTTCATTTTCTGTTGTCACTTACAAAATGAGATTATCGAAATTATGATATTTTAATCATTTTTCAGATTCACTTGAAAACCAACTTTTCCAGCTATCTAAGAATGTTATAGAAATTAAAATATGATACATTCGCAGAGGAAATATAAGTAAAATGTATTTTTTTCAAAACACGGGAAAACAGCTATGAACGCGAGAATCTAATGAAAAATAAATTAACCTGAATCGAAAAATATAACTACTTCTTTATGAATGTCTTTATACCAGTCTTGTTTAGTTGAATTTTATTCAAAACATTTAATCGACCATTTTTGTTATTGAATGTCAAACAGTTTTTAAATACTCATTTCAGGTTTATTTTGTCATTTTCGATATTCCTTACAAACATTATATTAACATGAAATAAATTAATTGTGTGCATTATTTTTGGTGTTCACTGATTAAATTTTAAAACACGTAGAATAATTATTAAACATGTAATATAAACAAATCGGACTGCATTTGACAAAATAAACGTAACGTTTTATTTAAATTTGGTCTATTTTTTATGTAAATACGGATTTGTTGGTTATCTTTTTCGCTTCGTGCTGTAATTAAGAGAGTATGAAGGAAGGATAAAAATTACTGTCCAAGAACTCGATTTGTAAGCTGTTATGAGGACTTTGTTTTGTTAAGGAAGTTATTGCGTTTATTTGCGTAGGTGAAGATCATTTTAATAACATTTTATGTTTATTTAATGTGATTTCCAGAGGTTCTCGAACATGAGATATGACTGATATTTTAAGGAGGAGATGTTTTGTATTGTAATTTGCCAGGGAATATTGTAACAGTAGAAATTGAGTTTCTAGACTGTGCCATGAAATTTTTTTCAGTTTGGAATGTTCCAACCAAATCCGCGAGGTAAAAAGAAATGAAAGTTCTGAGAGTATAAAAGGATAAAATTGAAGAGCCATCGTGAAACTCGCTCACGGCGCTTAATTTCAGTTGATGGAGTGGCCACAGAGGATGTGAAGAATTGTATTAGATTACTCATATTACCTTTCTCGTTTCCTTTTTTTTACTCCGAAATGTTGGTTTTGCGAGACTATGTATTTAAATAAAAGATCATTCATGATATGTCGGAGACATATGTATTCCTTTAATTTAAACTTTAAGTAAAGTATATGTTACGCACAAAACCCGAATTCAACCATTGGACGAAAGAAACGACCAAAACTAATTTTGGCAGATGCGTTTTTGCCAGAACCAGTTTTCAGCGTTTTCACGATAACAAAGTTTCGAGTATTTTAAGCGGATATAATTTCTAGAGTATTTACTGTGGTTAATATGTTATTTCCATGCATGAGACATTACTAAAAGTGTCTCATTTCCACTGTGTGGTGTTTCTAATACTCGGATTAATGAAAAATTTACATTCCTATGATATATATCCACGATTTTAAAACTAATATTTTTATGCACTGAGGTGGAATACTAATAATACACAATAATATAAGTCAAAAAATTAATTTCTTCCACAATTTGTATCTATCTACGAGTACATATATAACACTGGATATGTTTATGACGCACTTTATCTCTCAACTGCCTGAAACAATTTCAACGAAACTTGGTAGAGCTATGACTGGCTATCTGATAACAAACATTGTGTTAGTAACATGGTTTTTGCACCCCTAGGAAGGGGTGGGAAGGGGTTTATGTATAAAAATAATCGGAAAGAACCGATGTAGGTAAGGATGCTGAAGTGAAGAGTAACATTTCTTATGCCGCTTAAATGTACGATCACCTATGAACGAATGTACACCTTTCGTCTGGAGGTTGAGAGGGATAAAATATAAAAGACTCGGAAATGACCGTTATTAGGGTTGGGACCATAGTTATTAGGGCAACTAAATCTTGTACTAACATTACCAATGACACTCGAGTTTACTAACAACCCTTATATATCCTACGGAAGGGGATGCTATTTTAAAGTAATAGAAAATCATATAGAATTGTCCTTATCCATCTCTACGGGACCAAAAACTATAGTTTCCAATAAAAAATTTTGTACAATTATTTTTAACTGCCACCCCTTTCTCACCCCGTCCCTGGAAGTGCCAGGGTTGTCTTATCCCCACGGTGCTTGTTGTCAGTCACTCATTAGTGTATCAAGTTTGGTTCAAATTGCTCCAAGCATTCTAGGTTACGGATGCTCACATACATACCCCATTTTCGAACTGCTTATGGATAGATTTTCATAAAATCGTACCATACTCATCTATTGTCATGTATACTAAACATGTCTGTAAAATTAGAGCTTGGAAACTTGGACGTGGCCAAAAAATATGACGAATTTAGAAACGGAAGGATGACATAAGTATATACGTACTCCCATTTCACTCTCTTTGGATAGATTTTCCTAAAATGGTACCATAGTCTATTGCAATGCAAACTACACATACATACATATATACATCGAAGGGTCAAATTAGTTAAATGCTTGTAATACACTCGATATGAATATTTTTATACCAATAAGAACATAAATACATTCAAAAGTGCGTAACTACCATTTCCCTTTACGCCTCTTATACGAATATATATATATATATATATATATATATATATATATATATATATATATATATATATATATATATATATATATATATATATATATATATATATA
>NNCF01127820.1:190057-214657 GCA_002313205.1 Laupala kohalensis
GCTCGCATCGTCGTCATGCCCCTCCGCCCGGTTACCTTGGCGAGCGCACGCGCTGCCAACTCGGTGTAATTCACGCAGCGATCATCTTCTCGACGGGCAGCCACACTTGCATCCCACGGACACGTGACATCCACATCGGGTACCGGCTGCAGCGGTGGTGCCAAAGAGAAAGAAAGAGCACATGAGCGAATTTGCGAGCGCAAGGATCTAAGTCGCGATAACGGCTTCTGTTATCGTATTGCAGGAAAGGGTTCACAAATTCATTTCCTCGTCTCTGCGATCACGCATTCCACTGACTTCTGCGGAATGAAACTAACGAGTTTGCGGTAGTACTAAAGAAAATGTGTGAAGACAAAGCAATGTACAAAATCATAATTGGAAAACAAAAATCATAATCCAGAAAATCGTTATGAAATGTGTGTTTCACAAATAGTAAAAATAGTGAACCACCTCCACGTCCATCGCAGAAAGTCAGAAGTTCACTCGCTCGGAAGTTTCCCGTACGACCTTCTTCCGTCTCTTCATGATAGACACCAGGTTTGGTCACTAGACGGTAAGCATGGCGTGCTCTGCTGCCCTTATGAGCTTACTTTGACATCCCTGTCCTACATGAATTGAACACACACTGCGATATTAAAAATATCTAATTCATAACATCGTAAGAAGTCATGAAAATTATGGAAGTCTGATATTTTATTAAACAGAAGAACATCAACTTGTATCTAATTTTTATCTTCTGCTGATTCCGTTATAGAATTTCCAAATTCGAAAAGTGATCAACCAATCGAAATTTTCTATTTTTTTTTAGAAGTTACATGCAAGCAACGGGTTAGAATAATTATAATGTATCCTTAAGAAAGACTTAAAAGTATACATTTTTAAACGATATTTTACTATACAGATTTTTATTATCACTTCCATCAATATTGATTACGTGCGTGAACATCGTTTTCAGTTGTGAACGGGAGAAAATCTGATCTGACGAAAAGGATAAGTTCAGTGGTGTTACAGAATCGGATGAAGACAATGAAATTCATTATGTTGGCCCTAGTTTGAAACGATTTATCATTTTTTCCTTTTTGTCTGCATCCGCATTTTACTGCTGTTTTTGCTAATTTATTTGGTTTTATTCTGATACAATAAAAATAAATTTAATCAATCCATGACTAGCGAGTTGTAACAGTACTCTGTATCGAGATTTATAACGAAATATCCATCTGAACATACTTACTTTCTCCGTTGACATTAGCGCTATAGTTGATTCAAGAGACGTTGTATTGCGATCCATATCATCGTGAAGGTAATGCGACTGACGTAGAGGTACGAGCATACCCTGAGTCACAAGCGATAGAGACCTTTGGCCGTAGCACCCAGATGCCATTCCCCATTTCCATTCCTCTTGAGCCTAAGAAAGTTAATTTAATGAATAATTCTTACACCTGATATTAATTTAAGAAATGTAAGAAGTAAATTAGTCAATCGAATGAATAAAATAATTAATGATTTTTTTTCATATTTTATGTATATCCATACTAGCTGAGAAGCTGTGTCTTTGCTCACGTGAATTTTGTAATGTATAAAACTTCATTCTTTTTCATATTCTCTTTTTTGTTCACCGAGAATGTTATCCATCTGTATTGGGGTTTCCTTGTAGTGGTGTGTATCCTCAATTTCTTATTTTTACTTGTATAAGAAAAGTGTTTCTCAACATCCACTGACATATTTTCTAACTAATCGAAGAATCAATAAGTAAGAAATTACCTAACCCTAACTGATTACCCGGTGTTGCCTTGTTATTTTACTTATTTCGCTCTTCATGAACTTACAAAAACATACTAAAAACATCTGTCATCTATAGTTACACTTAACGGTATCAGGAGTTTAATAATTCATCCCAGCAACCCAGATTACTATAAATGATTGACATTAATATTGGTCATTTTTAGTTAGTTTTCATGTTATCGCTACCTAATCCCTTTCTGTAGGGGACTCATGTGGTTTGAATTGTTATATAACGTTATCGGGAGTACGATTATTCATAATAGAAAACCCGTAAACCGTATATTCGACTCTTAATATTATTTGTTTTAATTTTTATACGCCTCGTACTTCCCATTATTTCAAGGAGCCGTTCCTCCATGTAGTTTGAACTTGAACACGGTATTGGTAGTGTACTTATACATCACAGCAACACTGACAATATGGATCTGATGCATATCAGTCCTACTCAATTATTTTTTCATCCCCTTTCACTCTCCCTCTTTGGTGGCGACGCCGAGATCTCTGAACTTGTCGCTGATAGCTATCGTTTTCGATATTTTTTTATGCTTTACCCTCCCTTGAGGTGCTGGGGTGTGTGGGCCTGATCGTGGACTTAAGCAGCATTGCAAATGGCTCTTAATAACCGCAGCGATCCCCAATTCTTTGGTCTCCTCACTAAAATCTGTAATTTTAAATTATTTTTACTTACCTCCTCATTCTCACCCCCTACCCAGGGGGTGCTAAGGGTGTCTTATTTCTTATGAGGGCTTAATATACCCTTACACAATATCAGTATGTTACAATCATGTTGTGTATGTGGGTGACTGAGGAAGGCAAGACGCCGAAATTTGTAAGTGATTTGTGTGTTTTACGTTCATTTTTTAATTGATTTTAAATGTTTTTATGTTTTCAAATTACAAGTAGTTATTCAAAACTCATGAGCAATAATAAAACCTTAAATAGCAGCGCAAAACTATCTAAGATATTTTGACTCGTGAAACGATAAAACTCATTTGTCCTGTACACTGATAAACTTCACCTGTGCGTTCATAAATCGACGTCTATCTTCGTGAGATGCCGCCGATGACATTCGGAGGACTGGCCAGTGGCGGCGATCCATCGCCGGTGAAGGTGGATATCGCCGCTTCACGTAACGTATCGGTCTGCGCTGACGCATTGGGACCGATGGGAACTGCTGCGGAGGCGGAGGCGGCGGCGGCGGCGACGGCGAACGAGTTGCCGAGGACGAGGCGTTCGAATCGTTCTTCTGGACCGGTTCTCTGTTACATACGACAGATGCGACGTGAATGCGCCGAACAACAACCCTAATATAATTATTTCTGGCCATGTAAATATGGTGAAGAGCTGTGAAGAGAACCCGGCTCTCCATCATTGATCGCAGTGGTGTTAACCACTACCCTACCCGTTCGCCTTCCACAGCTGTACACCATCTCCTGTACGTATCTTAGGTTTTCAGGGCTTTAAACCTGGGTGGAAGGGTTTGTGGAAACTTGTGGAAGGCGAACGGGTGGTGTAGAGATTAACACTCTAACAATTAAAGGAGGTGACCCGAGTTCGCTTCCACGCTTGTTACTATTTTCACCTGATTGAAAGTTACCACACATCGTCTGTGCATGTAGGTACACGGAAGAAATATATACATAAGAATTATAATGTTAGATTCATTGGAACTAAAAGAATAATATTGTAAAAGTTGTAAAAGTCGGACAAGTAAGATAGGTAATGGGTAGAGAGTTGAAATAGGACCGTTTGCTGTTCACGAGCAGATATTTAAACCAATCATTACATTTTCAAAAACCGCGAATCCTTTTCACATAGAAATCACATTCACATTGTCATTAGGATTACCAATAAATCCAGGTTGCCTTATTCAAGTGTCAAATCGCACGATGTTAGAAAAATCATAATAATGTGAAGAAAAAGAATTGGGATGAAGAAGAATAAGACGCTTAAACTGATGATGATGAATGGAGTTGAAGGTAAATAGAATTGAAAGTGAATGGAACTCATAAAGATGAAGATTTTGAAGAACTTTGATGTTTGAAGGAGAAGAAAAAGGTAATTGAGCATTGAAATGAAAGTATGTAGTCTGATGTAAATGAATAAGAATAAAAGGGAGGACACTTCATCTAATCACATACACAAACAGAAAAGTTAAAAGAAGTTTTTTATGACGTTTGTGAGAGAAAATTAAGAGTTTTCAATCAGGTCAGTTACATTCCAATTAATTAAATTAAAATAAATTTGTAACAACTTTACTTACCTCTCGTATGAATGCTGGGAATAAAGAGTATCGTCCTTTTTGTGATGATGATGGTAATGATGATGTGGTGGTGGCGGCGTATGTTTGATAGTTGTAGGTCTCATCTCGTCCGGAGCCATTTTCTGAGGTGAGGGGTTTCTCTGGTGTTCCGCAATGATCGGTGACGTGGATCTCATTGTCGTCTCTTTCGTTCCGAGTTTCTCCTGCGAAAAATAGTTTAAATTATTTCCGTCTTTTATTATCGTCACGACGAAAGAATAGTAAACAGTCTGCTTGCAGACAAAGGTTACAGATCAACCCCTATCTCCGTGGCAGTTGACATATTAGTGTTCTGCGGATCGGTTGATGGAGGTTGCGGCAACCGAATGTAAACTTTCAAAGATTCTACTGACATGACTAAAATAATCACGTGTTTGCAGCGAAAGGACGAGTCCACAATCTCGCAATGCAGGTATTATTTTATCGACTTGCACGTGGTCTTTAGGCTCCTCCCTCATTGCTTTTCTTTCGACGCACGTACTATAATATCATTGTTCATTTTATGCTGAATTTCACATTTACTCATTGATTTAATACTGAATAGTTTTCTAGTGCTATTGTGTTTAATATATGTTATATTGATGGCGTATTGACGTAACAGAAAATACACATTGTGAAATGTTGTTAAAATGTTTAAAATAGGTAATAAGACAGTATACTGTTTGAATACATCTGTTTAATAACATTTAGTGGTATATTCTAAACATTGTGATTAATACGGAGGATAATAAAGGCGGAGATAATATTAAAATACCATGTATTCATTATTATGAATTAAAGAACAAAAGCTTATTTCTGAGTGCAAATTTAGCATATTACCGGTTGCGGCGAGTTAGTATATCAATAATATAGGTTTTGATATTGCATCCCTATCCCTGAAATTAAAACGTTTTTTATTTCGTATGACAGGTCTTGTTTCTGGTGACGTATGCTCATATATGATAGTGCTAAATTGAGAGAATTTCATATTTCATTGGATTATCGATCAGTATATACTTATGTATCTTTACTCTCTGCCTGAGATAATTAAATAGCAAATATTAGTCCCAAATGATGATATGCTCAGAAAGGATTATTTCTGCAGTTTTTTAATTTTCGTAAATATAATGAATGGGAACAAACAAAATTCTGAAAATGAAATTTTATTGCAATATACGTAATAGAAAGGAGAATACGAAGTGTATTCAAAACCAATATGTCGGGTAGAAGTGGCAAAACCTTTATGGTTATAGTATTGAATTCCACGCAGTGTAATGATAGTTTGCTGTCAAATGCCCTTGAGATATATTTGTAGTTATACATGTATGAAACATCAGTGTTTAATGAAGTTTTCACAATGCCATGAGGTTGAGTCACGAAAGTTTAAATATGATTCTGTTTAATTCCATTTAAACACGAAATGATTGTTTGTTCTTTGTCAATATCCCCAAAATATGAGTTCATAGTGGTGGCATATTGATGGTTAAATAAACATAACAACAGGATGTATGAGGAATTCTTGTAGTTACCCAAATCCAAGTGGAATGTCTCAGTTCAAATGGTAAATCTCATTATTACTTAGGTTACTAAACTATTCTCAATACAATGAACAAAAAATATTTTACTTATTATAAACTTGTCAAACATCGTATTTAATATTTATTAAATATTATAATGCTCTCAAATTGAAAACGAAAATTAGGATACAAAAAGATAATTAGCAAAATTTTAATAATATTTATCATTGAAAATATGTATGATATTAAGAAAATGGTCACTTTATTGCTTATTGAGTAAGGCAAGTGATGATTGATATTGTTTATGTTCAAAGTTACGTGATAATTTAGTGATGTTAATTCTCAGTTTAAATAATATTTTGACTTTTTCATTTCCTGAATGTAAATTAGATTTGGTAGCATGAACGTATTGGTAATTTATTACTGTTTTTCTAAGAATTAATTTAAATGGTTTAGCGCACTTCAAAAAGCATTTGAAATTCAAGAAATGAAAGAAAATATACTACTTTTCGTTTTACAATATAATACCAATATATAAAAATTCAAAACTGCAAGCGCAACAGCGTGTAATCCATTAATAAATCGAAAACCAAATNATAATACCAATATATAAAAATTCAAAACTGCAAGCGCAACAGCGTGTAATCCATTAATAAATCGAAAACCAAATGATTTGCGTTGAAGAGGGCGTACTATATTTTACCATTCGCACAAGTGCTTCACCGTGATATTCATAGTAATGTCTCTCCGAGAATTTACAGTATCTTTTAATTTTTTATCTTATGTTTTGTTAAGCTAAAACATTTTCAAATTACCGCCCCGACAAGACATATTTGAAAAGTGAAATTTTTTCGACTCTTTTTCCCTTACCTGTCTAGAATTCATCGCATCTTCCTCCGCGGATAACCAATTATGGTGCACAATTGGTGAATTTGATGAGGTTTGCCTTTGATCTATGATGAGAGTGGCTTGACTATCTTGTGACGAAAGTATTGGCATAAGTGTGTTACGACTAATTTGCATTGGTGACTTCGTTTCTGCCGTAGCCGTCCTCTGGGTATCTTCTTTCGAAGATCTGATTTCCGAAGGTGCGCGCCTTTGCAACCGTAAAGGTCTACTTCCTGAGGTTGTTGTTGCATGCGGTGTTGAGACACTTGGCAGGGTTTGTGACGTCGTATCCCACGGCTTCGCCGTTGTTGACGGAGCAGATAAAGCCGTGGTTGTAGGAGTAATAGTTTGAGTCGTTGTTACATTTGACGGAGGCATATGGGAATTGCCTTGCGGCACGGTAATCTCAACCGACGTGCATCTGGATCCGGAACCATCTTGTTTGGTTTCCCTGGATCTCCTATCAGTCTGAGTTCTCGTTGTTTCGCCGCGTGACTCTTGTTGGGGGTTGGTAATTTTCTGTCTTGATGTCGACGGTTCTTGTGGCGTGATCCGGAGTGATTCCGAAGTCACGTGCTGTTGCTGTGCTATCTTCGGAAGAGGCAGCGTCGTAGTCGTTGTGGGGTGGTTCATCCCAGGAGGCGGAGGAAGCGGCGACATTGCCAACGCTGACAGGAATTGCGGTGGTAGTCTCAGCTCCTGAGGCGGCTTTGAAAAATCATTTATTACAGTTCAATAATAATAATAAACAATAATAGCATCTAAAATACAAGAATTTGGCATTTAAGGTTGGACGGATGTGGAATGTAAAGATAGAAGTCATACCAATTGTAATTGGAGTCTTGGGTGCGATTCCTCAAAATTTAAACAGGAACTTGAAACTACCTTTGACTTGGTCACTTTGTAACTCAATGTTTGCAAATAGGATGACGTCTGTATATGAACAGATACTGTCTCGTTAAAATTATTTTTTCAAATTCTTCCGGGACTGGGAACTTTGAGCTACGTGTATTATAATGCCTTACTACAATACATCAACGCAATGGTCCCTTCCCCTGAGAGTCAGTTTGGTAACATGCTTGTCGGTATCACAAAAGCTCTCGTTTACACACTGAGGTCTTTTCCTTTTTTTGTAAATGAGATTGTCTTAACATGGATTCTATCAAGCTGATGCAAGTACTGATGTAAAACGAAAAAAAAAATTGTATTTTCACTCATTGGTAATGTGACGATTATTGCGTAAATACAAGGAAGATGGTGATAGTGTTATTACATAACTTTCACGTGTACTTAGTGAATTTAGCTAATAAATATTTCGAGTTGATAATGACTTTTCCTTTCACTCTATTTAAACCTGAAACAAATGTCTTAAAGGGTGCAATGAATGTTCACTAGACATTTCATTAGGTAGTCGTATGATAGAAATAAAAATTCATCGGAGAATGAGTAATGTAGCCTCCATCAGTTCTTGAAATGTGCATGGATATCTCCTCTGAACTTCTATGGTGTATCTACATACCTTGATATAAATACATATAATAACAATTTAATATCTAGCAAATATTGTAAAGGCAAATTAATAAATTTTACTAGAAAGTGACTCTGAAACCTAGTGATACACAATCAATTGGAGATTTTCACTGACATTCTTAAAATGTTTTTGGTTTGAAATATATGAACTTACAAGTACATGCCAATTTTTGCCTTCTGGTGGCATATTTTGTAAATCCAGTTTTGAAACTAAATTATTTATTTACAATTTTTATATGAATTCATTTTATGACTGAACTTCGTGGCTTATCACTTTCATCAGTTAGATGGTACAATTTTTTTTAGAGAACTAATTTTTTTGTATGAGTGGGAATTCTTAATCGTGAGTAATTATGAGGATGGCATATTCAGTTTTGGTCTTTAGAACATTCCATTTTTCGAACGTCAGATTGCCGACGTTTCGCCTTTTATTGCCTTCAGACTTTTATTTCGTATATAACTATATACATTTAGTTATTAACTGTTGATGTAGGTACTTAAAGACGTCTGTTGAGTGTTTTAATGACCGAATCAAGATTCCGTCCTGATAAAGTTTCTATGTATTTGTATTATACGTCAAATAGTACCGTGGATGTCCGTTCGACGTTTGGCGGGGGCATTACTACAGATGGAAGTCCCAATTCCTTTAATTGCACTTGCACCATCTTGCGATTTGACTTTAGTGGTGGCTGCAACACGTTCGCCGATCGCTGACGATCGAAAGAGATAGGAGCTGTGGTGGAAACCACAGTGGTGGAGGTGGATGAAGGTGACGTCAGAGATACAGACGTACTTCCAGGCAGAGGATGATTCCATTGGAAGGAGAGCTGCTTCCCACATTTGTTCAAAGCTCCACGCAGATTCGGTTGCGATTCCGGATGGGTCAGGTGTTTGGCGAAGGATTTGTGTTCCTGAGAAAACAAGCATCATGTTGTTGTGAAATGCATTGAAAGCACGATTGAAAATTTACAGAAGTGTAGAAAAAAAACTGTTTTTGTTTAAGCCAGATGTTTTGAAGTAAAATCTCCTGAGTACTACACTACTAAACGTCTGCACTAAATTGAATATTTGATCTGACTATTAATACCTATATGTAAAATAGTGACACTATTTTATACGTATGAAAGTTTGGACTCCACCCACTACAACCATTTATCACTTTTAATTTAGAATTGAAAAGAATCCTTCAAATTTATGACTTTAACACACGTTCGCTCTATATTTCAGGTATATATTTAGCGCAATATATTTACGATCTTTATATGAGTAGTATTTTTCAGACGGGTTTAAATTAACTTACCCATTTATCTTGTTCAACTTTGCACTTCCCTGGCCACATCTTTTTCCGATTCTTGTCACTCTCCTTCTGTGCCATTTTGACAAGCGCTAGAAAATTCATTATCAAATTATCAACACTGCAGAGTAAGTGAAAAAAGGGGGAAAAATTGGCACTCATATTTCTATTGTGTAATAATTTTGATATGTCGTAGGTAGTTACGTCAAAACTAGTTATTAACACTTCATAATTATCATGTCATAAAGCATTTTTTAATTTGTCTGAGCTGCATTTTCTTAGAAACCTTATAACATATGCACAGATCTCTACCAAACTGTACTTAATCTCTATGTACCTCCTACACGATTAAAATGGATCAACGAGGTTGTCCAGAAGAGAAAATATTGTATATTTTATCTTTCGTTAGTTAGAATTATAATATTTGTTATAATTAATAGATTCTCCCTCAGATCGTCTTGGTTTAGGAATAATTAGAGTAATGTATACATTTTTGCACCTCCCCAAGGTGTATGATAGACGTGTTATTGAAAAAAATGCGAGTGAAAAAATCGGAGATCAAGAAATTTTTTTTTGAAAAATCATTCTTCTTGATTTTATTTTGTAGTATTTAGTTCCTTAATTCCAGACGTCAGGGAGCGCGATTGTTTCTTTTTCCTGTTTTCTCGAAAGGACTACGCTCGAGTCTGACATCGAATTGATATAGTAAATATTGTTTTGCTTCAGTTAGGCGCCTATACTAGCAATTGCGGCTAACATATTATTCCAATCAATAGTTTGTAGTTTAATTGTAGTACATATTTTAGAAAAGGAACAAATTCATATTATTATTATTATTACTTAAAAATTAAATAATATAAATTTTATTAATATTTAAAGAGTGAAAGATTGTGCTGGAAACTAATACGCGATCTGGAAAAAATAAAATAAAAAAGGAGTTATTCAAAAGACACTGAAAGATCATAAAGAACCAAATTCTAATTATCTATTATTTAAAATATATCCCTATGATTGTGGTGTCGCATCAGTAAACGAATGAATATTTTAATTAATATTTCGGTCTCTTTTATAATAGTAACTAAGTCGTTTCCGTAAAATCCTGTTGTCTCGTTGTTGCGAAATTGTTCCTTAGAAAATCCATACAACGGACGACTACGTAGCGACTCGCGTTCTCCACAAGGACGAATTCGGAGCGCGGAGCGAATCGATACAGCAGGGGGAGAGCAGTCCGTGGACCAATGCACCCAGTCGCTGCCACCAGAATATGCCTGGTTGCGCTTTCAAGCATACTTTGCCATATGCTGTGCGAATGCGGGCGGTCCTGTCCTGGACATTTATGCACTCTGTGAACAGTCTTCTTCAATGGAATCAATAGGATTGGAAAAGTACTCTAGGTAGTAAGATTCTGTATACATCACATCGTATGCACTTAGATAACTAATTTAGTTATGCTTAATTTTAGGGTGATATATATAAAATCGACTTTTGAAATTTGAATGGGGCACTTCCGATTTTTCTTTTACGTCTTAACCCCCCAGGGGACTTTCATCTAGTAAGTACGTGTTTGGCAAACACGGGGCCCCGAGCTGAGTCTGGCATTACTTGCACTTGTGCTAGCTTCCTCTCTCTTTCCTGACCTTCCTTGGTCACCTCTTGTTCTTTTCGATCCGAACGCTATTAGAGATACGGTATCTTTCATTTTCCTCATTTTTTGCCCCCCACTCATTTTTTGGCCTCAATGTTTTGGTTTTTGGGTTTGAGATATGTTTTGGTATGTTGTAATTCAGGAGGGTTTTTAGTGGGTATGGTTGAGCCATTCGGCGAGTCCCACACGCGGGGAGAGTCATGTTGGTTCTCCCTAGTGCGTAATTGCATTTTCCCTACCTGTACAAGTTTTTAGGGCTCCAATGACCTCGATATCGACGAGCCGTAAAACCCCACAAAAAATTTACGTCTTAAAAAAAAACTTACATAAAAATATCAGATTTAGAAAATATATTTTTAGGGTCAAAAATACATACCTAAAACCTAAAAGTTTGATGCAGATTTATTTTATGACATAGAACACAATGGAAGAATACCTGTCTACATTTTGGAAGACGATTTTTTTAAAACCACGAACGCATTACGACAAATTTAAGGAAGGTACAACGTGAAACAAGAATTTTCAGAACAAGAAGAGATTAATAGATGACAAAACAAGAGAAACCAGAAGATCGAATACTCACTTTTAAATCTATATCTCATTCACTTTCAACAATTATCCAATTTACATGTTTGTATTATTTTGTACGCGCACTTGCAAATGACTTACTCTAATAATATTAAAAAAAGTTTGGAAATTGATACTACTTGGTCATATGGCAATAAAGAGATTTAATTTTGCAGACTAATACCTTTCTTTTGTGTTATTGGATTACAAATAAAATAAAATTTTGTTCTTGGTAGTTATCTAGTATAGTAAATTTTGTTAGGTAGTTCTAATTACTACCTCACAACGTCCACGTTACTGAAAAGCAAATTTAGAAGTTAAAGAATGCATAGCTCTTATTTTCAATAATTGTGACAGCTAAATAAGTGTGACGACTGTTTAAATGTATTGATATTTTTATCTTACAGCTATATGTCAGTCATTATCATGTTCATCTTGGAGTGTAGCGTGAGAGATGATCCGAAAAAGAAATGTTAAATAGAAGAAATATGAACACCAAATTGGATACTTAAATGTTTTTATATTTCTTTTTTAGATTTTTGTTAAGACTTTGTGAAAGGGATATTTCGAGTATGCAACTATGTTTGCCACTGGTTCGGCATACAATTGATTAAACTGTGACAAACTAATTAAATTTGCTTCTCTGAATTTGAGTGTAAAGCATTGTGTACCGAAACATTAGTTTTTGTCGAAATCACAGAAGGACACAGCTTCAAATATCTATCACGGTGGTTTATGAACAAATCTTTTTCTGCTGGGAAATGAAATAAATTTCAATTGAGTTGAAATAGAGGGAATCAATGTTCGATCCCAGTCTATCTCGTAAGGGACACTGATACCCCTGCGGTCCACGTTCGCTTCCCATCATCCACACAATTATTGCTCATAATAGTACATTTTTAGTTCATAAGGAAAATTTATAGCTCTTTTCATAGAGTACGCAAAATACTTTGTAGATAAAATATTTGATACTCTGATTATTCACGTACTATTATTACTATTATTATTATTATTATTATTATTATTATTATTATTATTAAGAAAACAATTATTTCTACATGTTTGTTGGATAATTTTTCTTCATATTCCAGCGAAATCGGAGTAGTGTGCATATTATACGGTGCGAAAGTAATAAGCGTGGCCTCATCACTCAAAAAAAAAATTTCTTTAGAATCAAACCTACGACAGGCGCAAGTAGGTAATCCACACAAGGTCCAACATGTCACCATACCGTGAATCAATTTGTGTTGCATAAACAAAATAGCTAATTAACAAAAAATATATTGATAATACAGAAGCGCCAAACTGTTTAAAAAGTAAAGGGTAATTTTCTCCTATCTAGATATGACAAGACGTTTGCATTGCGACAGTAAAGCACAGAAATTCTTAAGCGGTCTTAAATATCGAGTGGAAGTGTTTCACGTAGCATCTTAATATGTTTCTTCTTGTTATTCCATTATTTCTTCTATAATCTATCCATGAAGCGCGTTTTTCAACTATGAAAGTATTTTTCTTGCAATTTCCAAAATACAGTCTATGAGGATTGGATCCTATTATTTAAAAGGGAAATTTATTCTCATTATTTGTCAATCTGTCGCCTATAAACAAGTGAATTATGGATGTCAACAGATAAGAATTACACTACACAATATTCTTGTTTTAAACACCGTCCCGCTAATACCTCCTTTAATGTAAGTCGGTATCGACCATAGGTGAGATCATTTGAAACGTGTAAGTGCTCTAAGGCAATTTTTTGGGGTCTACGCCCCACTTATTAGTTTTTCTCTTTGCCATCCTTGGAGATTATACAAGTAAGATCGGCTGCTGAAGTTGAATGGAGGAGTAACACTTTCGGTTGCACGGTCATACGTAACACCGTAGCTGTAACCCTTTCGGTTCATCTCGAGTTTCGTTTCCATTACTTTTAAATTCCTAAAACTTGACAAGCTATTTACAGTGAAAAAAGCAGTTGTTTCCTACAAAAAAAACGCTTTATCCGTCATTGTGTTGCGTTGTCAAGAAATGTCTTATATTTAATTCAACAGTTTGTATATAAACACCTGATGGAGAACGCAAGCAATGACGAAGCTTTGTTATTTTTTAAAACAAATCAAATATTGTCTATTTTTTAAAGTTCGTTAATTACATAAATATATTTTATCATAGTAATTTTGCAACATAGACCTTTTGTTTTTCTGTGTTCAAATAAATCATATACGACTAATAATGGCATAGCTACAAAACAATTGAGGAAACAAAAAATATACAATTAAAACTGTATATAATTAAAAAAGATAAGTCAAAACTTAAATTTTCAAAAATCTGCAATTTATTGAAAAATGAAATATGAACGTTGAAAATCTTATTGTAGTTTAATGACATAAAGGTTCAAAACGTATTGAAGTTTGAGATCTGTATCTAGTCCCCCACCATATGGATCAGTCCACAAAGTTCAAACTATTTCGTGAATTGTCATTTCTTGAAACACCATGTAAATTGTTCGGAACTAATTTCTGGCTACATAGTTTACTATACAAGGACATATGGTTGCGTAAGAAATTAAAACCTTTTTATTTTACTTCTTCTCTAAAAACTACCCGCTAAATAAGCTGATCGACCAAACACAAACGTAAAGTATAAATTTCGCAAGTCATTCTTCAATGTAGGTCTTTTCTTGCAAGAACAAATAATGTTCAGTGGAATAAATAGAACAAATTGAGGTTTGTTTCGATTGTCTAGGACTAAAATGTCTTAAAATAATACAATTGATGTTTACTTCTGCAAATGTGCAAATGAGTGTGTCATGAGTAACAAAAAATGGGCGAAATTAGAAATCTCTTAGGTGTACAAAATATCATGAATTATTGACACTTGCAGTCAACAGCAAAAATTAATTTAAACGAAGTCAAATAACCTGCGTTGAACCACTTGGATAGACCTAATAAGTAAAATCACCGTTTTGAATTTTGATTTGAATATTTATTAGGTATATCATTCCGCTTTGAAACTCTGTATGGGTAATTACTCGATGGCATTAACCAAATATGGCATAAATAAAATAATTTAATATTTTAACAATGTATATTGATAATTTCCCATTCACCTTTAGGCAATACTTTCTTCGGATAATTATTATTATTTGGGCAGTGTAAGTAAACCCTTGGACATGTATTTCTGCCCAGGGGCAAGAAAACATATGATTATTTTGTTCTCTGTCAATTTCCCTTGAACTTGGAAGTTTCCACAGTATATGTAACCACTGTCGGTGAAAAACTATTTACTAAATAAATGTTAATCCGTTTTATTGATTGCGACGCTTTGATATTGAATTTAAAGAAAACTATAATGTGGTTGCTGGCGTATGTCTAAATGGTAATTACTCTGTTGCTTTCCGGTAGTTGAACTGTCTTCTGAAGCTGTAAGCACCCGCACGACGTTAATTGTTTATTTTGCAACTGCCCGCAGCTTAATGCGTCAACAAAACCTTCAATGTAGTCTGTAATCCGTGACTAAGGGGGATAAACTGAAGTGACAACTAGATGTTAAGTGTTTAGAGAAGCGGCTTGTTGTCAGTCGGTGGCGAGATATGATAAACAAGTGACTCCGAATGTTATTCCGAATGCGAATTGAACCGATTGTACCTGAGTTGAAATAAAACGCATTAAACTAGTAAAGCCTCTTCGCGGTTCAGGTGAAGCGTTCTAGCTCATCACCAAATCATCCTGGGTTCAGATAAAAGTTGTAGCTTTTCATATGAATGTCCCAGTTCGTATAGCTCCTACTCCTATCCACCATCGTAGTATCACTAATTCTTACTATTACTAACAACTCCTACTAACACGTCCACGTGGGCCAAGTTGGTCAACCCAGCTAAGCGGGCCACCTACTAACAATAGCCTACAACCCAACCCCTACCTCCTACCGCTTCCTGTAGATAAGCTTCAATAGCACGCTACATTTCCCATTCACAAATACTACAATGAATTACACTAGACTTGAGAGAAAGGTATGATCACAGACTCACTCATAATTTTCTGCTGTATGACATACTCTGAGAATTTCATTATTGACGTCTGTAAGATATAATTTATTTTATTGTTTATATCAAAGGTACTCATAAACATTTCTAAAAAAAATGACATTGTAAAAACATTTATTTTAAAACATAACAGTACGTACAATAACGATGTTGACAAATATTATTTTAGTGTGTGTTCCTTTACATCATCATAAATACTAATTTTTGCTTCTTTATTTCAGGTAAGATATTAATGACTCCACCTAGTGCCTTTATGTAAGTATACAACTTGAATATGAGTACGTCAATATTTATAAGAATACTACTTATGCAAATACTCAGAAATAACGATAATAATTTATTTAAAACTTTTAA
Organism: Laupala kohalensis; assembly: GCA_002313205.1. Lineage (NCBI taxonomy): Eukaryota > Metazoa > Arthropoda > Insecta > Orthoptera > Trigonidiidae > Laupala > Laupala kohalensis. Next base: position 205,955 of record NNCF01127820.1, read on the forward strand.
GATTAACATGCGACCATATTTTTCTATGGATCTCTCTTATTTGTCAATCCGTTCAAAGTTTTTGTTTACGAACTTAAATACCATTTGATATTTATTTCGAAGTAAGCAGTGAAGCACTATTTTGGGAGTTAATTCAATATCCGTAAGATAACGAATAATCTTTTGGAAGTTACATTTACGTATAACAGTCAGAGACAATGAGATAATTTATAACGTGAGAGGGAAACATCTGATTTTCTTAATGATAAATCTTTACCAAGTATTATAACTATATTATATCCATTTCACATCATATTTCAAGGAAAAGTTTGCTTTACGTTTTCTACTCACCTACGTTGTTCCATCCCTCCTCATCGTGCCAAGAGGAGAAGAAAAAAAACAAGATATTTGCACCATCCGTACTCCCACATACGTTATATACACGGTTAATAAATAACACGCGTAGGTCACTTCTGTTGTTTTAACAAAGGTGTTTGCAAACAAGATGATGTAGACTTCCGCGGCCGGAGTTAGTATAAACTTGTTTGTCCCGGACAAACAGGTTCAGAAGAAGATGTTTTATTTACCGTAAAAGAATATTCAGTGTCACTTTCATTAGTGGTATTTGTATAACATTTCAAATTACAGCTCGAAAAGAAAGATGTAGACCGTAGGGCTATTGGAGAAAAAATATACATTTTTCAATTTTTTAAATTATGAATTCATAAATAAATCGATTGAATTTAAATATAGTAATTATTGAAACTGTGGAAGCAGATATTATCTGTGTTATTTCGACGTAGACGTTGGCGAACCCTAAAAGCCCCAATTTAAAAATGTGGTGTTTTGAAAGCTTTCAGGTATATCTGATAGTACACTCTACTGAAATATATTAACAAAGTACACATTGTGCTTGTCATTATTGACTTATCAATATATTGGTGACGTAGACAATTTTCACGAGTGTGTGTCATTATTTATGCTGCGGACTTGCTCACTCATGATACCGTGAAAATGTTAAAACATGATCAGCAATTTGTTACGTTCTGCGCCTTCCATTCAATATAATGGTTAATGCATTTTTGAGAGCTTGTATTGGAGGAGATCATTAGTTTTACTTATAGTTATATATTTTCCATTTCTGTCAATTCACAAATTTTGCTGTTGTCCTTTGAATTTTGTCTCTCAGACACATCAATTAGTTTGAGAGTACGATCATAGTGCAGAGATATGCTTTTTGAATTTGACATTAGGCTAAATTTGAATAATTCCATCTTGTTAAAGGTCTAGAATAATATTAAAAAATATACATTATGGAACATTGGTGTCAGAAATACGAATTTTTTTTTATTCTATTGAATATACTGGAAAGAACTTAATTCAATTATTTTATTATGCGATGCGTTGAGTGAAAGGGTCTACATGTCATGCAAAATTTTACTCAAATCTATCTCAAAATAAGGCGCTTCAATAATTGCAGTGATGTAATTGGTTGAAAATATCCAGTCTAGTAATTTTAATGTTGCTCTCCATTTTAGCGGTCTTGTTTTTTGTTTTTTTTACCTCTGTCTACATTTACTCTACTGTTGATGTTTTTTTTAATTTTGTGCGTGAATGCACAAAGTTCTCATATGTAGAATAATTTACTTTTATGTACACACGCAGCTTTCCCGTTTCGTGATAGTTGTTGTATCAAATTGTCACCCGCGTATTGGAAGAGTACACTCAATCTCGAAATATAGTCAATTAATTATTCAGAGACACGTAACACATGCGCTGGAAGCGATGCAGGTCGGCATTTTATTCGAGTGTACTTCCCTTAACGCGTTCACCCTTCTGGGCAGTCGAATTCCAAATAGGGCGGCATCCAATTTTGAAATTCAACTGCACAGCTCTGGCAACAAAGTCGCCGGGCTCAAACGCAATAACGACCTGTCAGAGCGCTTCTATGTTTAAATATAAACACGCTACGCGCGTCTGGTGCAATATTAAAGCTCTTTGGAGCTGGGATGATGCGCTACGTGAGGGTAGGGATGGGAGTTCAGGAAGTAGGGGAATGAGGCGAGACAGAGGGGGTGAGAGGAAGTTGAAACAGGATACTCCTCTATTCCCATACCTCGTGTTGTGGCTAGAGGAGGGTCAGTTAGTTCCCACCTTGGTAGGAGTGTCTTGTAGCTACTATTGCGTAACATTGATCCCATGTATCTCCTCGTTGACAAAGGTTGAATCGAGGGCCTTAGTCGATTCGTGAGGAAAGATATTAATGAGAGAAATAGTATCTGATTTTTCCACGTGTGACTGCTTCGTAATGACGTAATTGTAATATATAAGATCCAGTACGTAACTGACTGACTGTCATAATGTATCATAAATTTACACACCTTTTAACCAACATTTCAAACTTGGCATGTACTAACTTAAAGTGTCTAAAGAACAATATCATACCACATCGACATGCCAAAATTTTCATTTTAAGAATCATTTAAGAAACTAATGACTTGCCTAGTAAGAAAGCATTGTTTTGTGTGAGTGTGAGTTTTGATGCGATTGGCGTCAAAGTAAAGATGATATCCAATATAGCTATTGTAAAACTACTTCACTATGAGCTTGGTAGGGGCGCAGTCACTCAACGGGAAATTTGGTGTGAAGGTGGAAGGAGTTTCAACTCCTCCAGAGAGTACAAACGAGTGTGTATGATTGAATAGTGTACTCAATGTTAGTCAACGATTGCTTTGGAGCTGATACTAAGAGGGAACCTATCAATGTAGTGAAGGTTGTTTTTAAACGAGACAGTTTTCTCTCCAAACGTTCATAGATTCTTTAGAAGTAGTATAAAAAATTCAAGACAACATATTTTGACGTAATTAAAAAATCATAAAATAACGAGGAATGAGAAATGCAATAAAAACTTATGAGAAATAATATAGTGCTTTTTTTAATGTGGTAAATGGAAAGTTCAAAATGATGTAATAACACCGTTGTGGTCTGTGGGATTCCTACTCATTGAAATCCAGTTCACTCTCTATACAGCTATGCCACATCATAGAGCCACCGAAAGAAACTATTTCACAAGGTTTTATCTAGGCTTCAATATCAAATTTTCATTTAAATTATATCGAAACCTGACCTTTCTCGCTCAAACATCCGGAACATTTAATTACTCAAGCAGTATATTCCAACGCTGCCATTGGTACATAGTCTGCTCTATTTTCTTTATTTTAATATAAACTATGAATTCCTATCCCAACCTCATGCCATCGTCAAATACATTAATAGACAAATGTCCCGGAACATTTTAGTTCCTATTCTTCTGAAGCGGACGGAGAAAATAACGCAAATGGAGTATCGTAATTTAGAAGATTTAAGAGATCAGTTGAATTTTTCCAATTGTTTCATCTTTCACCTTCTCCTTTCCGAGACAACAGCATTTAAAAATTTCATCATGAAAAGAAGTTCCTTGACTCCGTATTTCTCTTTAAAACGTTTTTTATTTGAATGTTACTTGACTACTTGTGTCTTAACAAATGAGAGCTTTGTCGCATCTGACCAAGCTGATGTATTATTTAATGCTAAAGATAAAACTGAGTGAAATTTGTCTATAACTAGTATGTGGGGGAAGTAATATCTGCTATATATTAGGGTAATAAATACTTGCTAAATAAAAGTAAACGTTTGTATTACCATACAGATTAATAGATTCATTCAATTTTCAAGTCAATTATAAATTCTGATACGTTCATCTACCATAGTATCAGTTGGTGGCATCTCAGCTACTACTAAATACAGTATCATTAGATAAAGCTGGAATATGTGAGCAAATCGAAGGTCACATCTTCCTGTGGAGACAGTCTCTCACCTATATAATTTTTAGTCTATTTTTCTAGTGTAATGAGCCCCTCCGTGGCTACAGTCTTAGCGTGCTCGCCCATCACCAAGTCATTGCGGATTCAATTTGGGTCAGAAAAATTTCTAGCTTTTCATTTCTATGTCTCAGTTTATATAACTGTGGTGTATGAAAAGTTCACCCTCTGCGGTTTACAACCGCATTTGTCATACTCGGATACAGCAATCTTGACGCTGTTTCCCCCAAGATGAGTCTAGTGAGTAAACTCACAAAGTACTGAGCCTTACTAACACTCGTCATCATGGTCCTTAGTTTGCCGAAATGAGAAATACATAACAGAGTAATATTGAGTTCACAATACTAATTAATATTCTCCGCCGATTTTAACCTGAATCTCAATTATTTGTCATGCGACATACTAAAATAATCATTTGTGACGCCTTCCGACTACGTTATGACAGATTTTCGTCGAATCATTAACTTATATTTGCTTGTACTCCAAGATGTATCATCAATTCGTACGATACAATCGCGTAATTCCCAATCGATATGATCTCCCAAACAGCCCAGCTGGTTATGAGAACAGCTTCCTTTCATGATATGTTTGTTAAAGGTCTATTGAAAAAAGCTACTGCCGATTTATCACATAAACTTTGGTTGTAATTATGGTTCCTTTAAAGTATTATCCCGTAATCAGCACCGTAACACCTCTGTTTTCCTATCAAACGAGAAAATTCAGAAATTTGCCATCTCAACACAGCGTCAAACAAAACATTCCAAATTATTGGCGCAAGGACCAAGGTACTTTATCTGTTACGTTGTATCTTTTATGTCCATCTACGGTAATAAAATTAATTTTCCACTGTCTTTATACCTAAAAATTACACGCTTTATATGCAGCAGAATTTAAGAAAAAATGCGTCCAAAATGTGACTTCAATTAGCAGAATTAAAAACATTTTTAACTTCAAAAATAACAACTGCTCATTATTTCCTAGCATCAGCTTTCAGTCTGTACCACCAATGGGTTTACAAACTGCGTCAATAACAATGCTAATTGCGTCAACTGTTGACCACGCATTTCTGAAACAATATTAATATTTGAACAAACCGTGCGATCCCACAGTGTGGTGCTGCAAATTGTTACGTATAACACTCTACCAGTCGTATTACGCATACAATGTGAGCGTTCAGCTGGTGGATCATGGGAAGATCCTTTTCTCTTTGGTAAATACATTTGATATTTTTAAAACATTTATATTTAAACTAAAAAAATCCTCGTTACTCATCTATAAGCTATTAGCATGGTCTTTGTCATATTATTTGCATCTGATTAACAACAATATTTTTCATATTTTCTTCTTTATTATTTATTTTCCATATATATTTAGTTTATTACTCATTTTTATGCCGCTTCTAAGATGCTCATGAAAACCACCGTTGTAACACTGACACCCCCGTCACAAAGAAGGTATATATTCTATCTATTATTCCACATTATATTCTGTGATTTCTACCAAATAGGGGTAAATGTTTTCTCGCAGACATGCGATATAAATTCGAAGAACCATTTATGTCATGTTTAAATGACAGCTCTCGAAGTATTTTGGCACATCGTTCAAGCCAGGAGTTCTAAAACTCCTTATTTTTCTTCACACCTTTAATTTATCCTGTAGAGATTTCAGAAATATCATTCATTAATATTTGCAACCAATGATAATAATGTATTTCGCTTGATAAGTACCCATATGATGATTTAAATAAAGGAAAAGTATTGAAATTTTGTTAATTGTAAGCGAAGACAAAATTCGACTGCATGATAGCACCGGGAAAATACGCTTTACATCAACTGATATTCAAACAAGGACAAATTTGAAGCAACAAATAGTTTCAGGAGCATCACATTAAATATGAATATTTGGGATTATTGTGTTCTGTTACGTTATTACAAGCATCTGCTTACTTAATTTTAAGGTAGCTTTTAATGGACAGCATTTAGCGTTTTGGAATTCAAATTTGTCATAGTTTTCCTGTAATTACTAGAAACTAATAATTGTCCTCGTGATTTTTTTTATTATTCCAACTAAAAACTAAAAAAATTAATGCCAATAAATGGTCTAAAATTTGAATTTTGTGTAAATACATATTGAAACAGTGACTTTGAAAGATTTACTAGAAATTAAGAGATTTTTCTTCCTCAATAATTCTGTGTTAGTTAACTGTTACTATAAGTTACGTCGTAATCCTGGATATCATTTTCATCCTGAAACCAGAAAACGGTATTTCTCATTTATAAGTAGATCTTTCCAGTATTTTATTGAATTTGGTTTCCTATTAACGCAATTGCGCCCAGTTATTCCTTCATCAGTAATCCCAAAAGCGACTCATCATAATACATGTAAACTCAACCTCACCCAACACAATCAACATAATGAGAAAGAACGCATATCACTTCGTCGGTCTATTATTCTCTTCGCCGCAAGTCTCATCACCATTCATCACCACGATGATACAACACGCAAGTTGTTTTCATTGACGCAACATTGCGCCGCACACTCCCCTTCTACCAGAGCCAACGAATGAACGTAGGAGAGAGAGGAACGTGGGTTTGTTTCTTGTAACGTAATCAACACGCTGCAAGAGGCCATCTCGCGCAGCGCTAACGCAATCTGTGGCCGTCTGCCTTCATTACAATCCCTCCGCGCGCCATCACCCCGGGCAGAGAGTGATGGAGATTGGGCTAGCGGAGGATGGATGGCAGAGTCCTTTACGCGAATCCTAACAAGGATTGAAAATTATGAGAGAATATATTGCTGGGATATTCACCAAAATCAGAGTTCGGGTACTTAATAAATAATTTTATAGAAATAATTTATGAAACAATAGCACCTTATAATATTATTCAATGATCTAAAACCTAGAAAATTGAATGTAACAAAAAGCACCCGGTCAGACGCGTCAGAACTGTCATTTGTTGGGACTCAAGTAGTCAAGTAAAACCCCAGTTCAAATAAAAATTCAAGTATCTCTTTATTTCATTGATGTAATTTTTAATTGCTGTTTTTTGTCTCTTATAAATAAATAATAAATTTATTGTAAAAAAACAGTACAAACTGCGTATAACCACGTAGAGGACAATCAACTAATTTACTCTCCGGAAGCAAGCAAGGGACCATCCCATCAATTCCGATCAAGGGCCCTAAGGCAGAGGTGGATTCAAAAATTTCAGCAAAAGTTCCTAGATAAGATAAAAGTTAGCTGCGAGTTATAATACTAATAGAATGTCAATATATTTGTAAATTTACATGTACAAGTGATTATCGAACTATAAATTATTCTGAGTATAGTGTTTAGAAATCATAAGAATTGAAAAAAACAATAAATTCACGATTTACTGTTACAATAAACACGCCCCTAGACAAAGCCTAGAGAACCTGTATGATAAATCCGCCTCTACCCGAAGGAAAAACGGAGAAAACCCGGGCCAGGATGGAGCTACAGAATTTATGTACACAACCGTGCCAAAGTTGAGTACACATAAAAATAAATTAATATAAGCCATATGGCAACACAACCATGCAAAAAAATAGTTTTTGAAATTGTTATTAGTTATTTAAAAAGTGCTACAGCAATGGCGTGATAAAGTACAAGGCAAATTTAACTTTAATTAAAATCAATAAATTCTTTTACATTGTAGAAACACTGGTGCAGGAGGTAGTTTTTAACCGCTGATTTGAACAGATTCAATTTCATAATGTCTTTTATATTCTTGGGCAGGGAATTATATAGAACGATTCCCGAATGATAAGGTCCTTTTTGGCAAAGAGTGNAATATTACTACTATTGTGTGTATAGTGTTCGTGAACGAGACTGTTTCGTATAAAGCAAGGGTGGCACTTCAGTAATTCGGTCTTAACAAACAAGACCGTTTCATAAATATAAATGCAGGAAAGTGTTAAGATATTTAATTACTTGAATAAAGGTTCACAAGAGTTTCGGGGGAGAGATTTACAAATTATCCGAACTAACCTCTTCTGAATTCTAAAAGTTTAAATACTCTGACCAGCATTACCCCAGAAGGTAATACCGTAACGTAAATGGGAGTAAACGTTTGCAAAATATACGCAACGGGAAATACGTGGACTAACTGCGTTAACTAAGATTCGGAATGCGTAACACAAATTGCTTAATTGGGAATTAAGATTGTCAATGTGACAATTCCATTTGAGGTTGTCTTGAATATGGAGACCTAAGAATTTTGTATTCGTAACAGTTTTTAATTGTGTTCCGTTTAAAAAAGGCAAACCTGGGGTAAAGATTTTGTATTACTATTGTGAGATGACATAGACACTATTTTGTCAGTGCTTACAATGAGACGATTTGCATGGAACCAAGTCAAAAGGTTAGACAAAACGTTTTGAACATTGGCGTATTTACATAGTAAATTAGTGTCATCAGCAAAAAGAACCATTTTGCAATCTGATGTGGATGATGACATATCGTTCACATACAATAAAAAGAGTATAGGGCCGAGAATTGATCCTTGGGGTACTCCGCAAGTAAGTGGCTTTGTTTCTGAAAGACAACGCTGAAGTATTTTATTTTTAGTATAGGATATTTCGACCTGTTGATATCTATCTTTTAAATAAGAAGTTAGCCATTGATGTGGAAGTCCACGAATGCCTAAAGAATGCAATTTGCAAAGGAGAATTTCGTGATCGATGACATCGAATGCTTTGGATAAGCCAAGAAAAACACCCTGAGGATTTTTTACACGGTCTAGAGATGTGGTAACATCGTTTAAGGAGGGAAATATGGCCCTTGTAGTGGAAAAAGATTTCCTAAAAACGTGTTCATCGTCAGAGAGAATGTTATTTTTTT
>NNCF01127820.1:214797-242862 GCA_002313205.1 Laupala kohalensis
TGGGACGAAAATTTAACAATAAACCCAGGTATATCATCTACGCCTGTTAAAAATTTGTTTTTTAATGAGCTGATGAATCTCATGACTTCACTGGCGTTAGTTTTGGAAGTGAACATAGAATTGGGTACGTGGGTGGATATAATTGGAGGACATTGATTTAGATATATTCAGTTCGTTATTTTACCAACTTCTGAGAAGTGAGAATTAAAGAAATTTGCGATGTCCTGAGAATTTGTTACGATATTGAGATTGCTACGATATTATTGAGATAAATACGTTAAATTTGTCGTCGGTGTTTTGGCAATTGTAAACATCTTTTCATGTTTCTTCACGCAAATAATTTATAAATATGGATTGATTTATTTCATTAATCTCTCTTGTAAATTTGTAAAGGATTTTAAGTGGTTTTAGTTTATTATTAATAGTCAATACTTGAGCAAAGTGATCGCTTTACCCGGCGATAAACACTTCAGAGAGATACGAGATTCCATTGTTGACTATAATTTGATCTAGCAATATTTGAGATTAGCCGGAGAAGCGAGTGGGGTCGTTTATCGTAGCAATAAGGTTGAAGGAGTCGATATGATTCTTGAATCGATTAACTGGTAAATGTGCAGAGTTGGATGTACTCAGGAAATCGATGTTGAAATCGCCACATATAACGATAATTTAGTAGATTTATGTGTGATATGTTTTAAAACAATTTCGAAGTCCCGAAAAGATGTCAAGATCTGATTCAGGAGGTCTATAAATACACAAAACAACAATACCGGTGTCGGTCAGATTAACTGCAGAAAATTCGAAAACACTATCTACGCAAAAGTTCTCGTAGCCTGTCAGTGGAGAAGATAAAATGTCATTACAAACGTAGATACACGTACCTCCGTGGGGATTTTTTCCTTTAAAATTTTGCCGACAGTAAGAACTTGTTAAATAATAATTAGAAATAGCAGTATCGTTGATGTTGTTAGTTGAAAGCCAATGTTCTGTGAGGCATAGCAAATCGTATCGACTTTCGTGTTCCAGAATTTCAATGTCTGTCAATTTGTTTGAAAGGGATTGGACATTCTGATGAAATATAATTATTTTATTTTCGCAAAGAGTTTGTGACTCACGAGAAATGGAATCGACGTTAGATTGTGGAGAGGAATTTGAAATTGGTACAGCTTCTAGTTCCGGATCAAGTCCGCACACTGCACCTGAACGCGATATTCACCTTCAAGTACCACATCGTACTCCTGAGAGCAAGTTGTAACTGTGTATAGGGGTGGCAGGAGGAATAGATAAGGACGTGCGAGATGAGGAAGCAGTAGGTGAAAGAACGGGGAAAGGAGAAGAAATGGGTGTCGAGATAGGAAGAGGATATGGTGATGGGTAGGAGCAGGAGGAGGAGATGAGGTAGGTGCAGAAGGAGGTGGCGGAGAAGGAGGTGGAGGAGAAGGAGATGAGGTAGGTGCAGGAGAGGTGTAGGAATGGGTAGTGGGGCAGTTGGATGATGTGAGGTCAGATGTGAAGCTAGAAAAGAACCGAAGTGCTGTTTCCCAGACGGTCTCAGGTGTAAACCGTGCTGTGTAGAGTCCTTGGCTGTCAGGTGTGGTTGCAAATCAAAAAATATAATTTTTGTGTCTGCCAGGTGATGTTTTAGGGAAATGCTTGCCAGGTTAATTTCGGGGTTTATTTGTGGAACGTTGAAGCGTGGAGGCAGGCTAGAGAGCACTATGTTCGTGTGCAAGGAGGCCATTTTTAGTTTTTGTAGATGTTCAGACGCGTTGAANGCGTTGAAATGACCACCCAAGTGAATATCATTCTGCCCACCTATGATGATTACTGTGTCCCGCTCTGTGAGTTTTTTAGGGTAAGTGTTCAGTTCTCAAATAACTTGAGCCAAACGAGCGTTTGATTTAAAGAAACCTGAGACTGAGAACTGGCTAGTAAGCAATCCACGCAATACGGAGGACATCTGACGACCGTGCGGATCAGCTAGTATGAGCACGTTTGGTTTCTGCGTAGAAGTGTTGGCTTCATCTCTGGATAGCACTATTTCATCTATGGATAGCACAACTTTACGTGGTTTTGGGCGACTGTGCTTACCAGTGCGTGGTGTGTGAACAGGTCTGGGTACTGGATGGGCGGGGAATGAAACGAGTAGGTAAGGGAGGAAACAGGGACATGTCATCTAACACACTAAACCTATTCTGAGTGAAGAGTTGGGGTGGTGCATGCGTCGTTGGTTTAACCGGGTGATAGCAGTTGGAAGGACGGCGAGAATTCCTAACTGTAGTCCAACCGCCGATCGTTTTCTTATTGATCTCTTCCAGCGCACTGATTCGTGTGTCAATATAATGTACCAAGTTATTGTACGCCTTCTGAAGATCAGCTTTGAATGAGTTGAGGAATGCGATAGTGTCCATTGTTGTGAGAAAGTTAGCAACTTCACGACAAAAGCAAATGAGAATACACGAAAACTGACAACTAACACTGAATGAAGGATGCTAGTATAATAATATATTTATTACTACGGAAGTTACAAATGAGATAATAAATAAATTTAAATATACAAACAAACCGACGACAAAAATGATTGAAATAATTATTTAGGGCGACCACTGGAGATTAATTAATTCGACAATAACTACCGTATATTGTGTTAAAATGCAAATGAATACGAAAGAATCAAGAAAATCGAATTGTAAAATGATGTAANTGAATTATGACGACGATAACTTGGGTGCAACAATGAGTCAGGGTTTAAATAAGTAAATAAACAAACCGACAATAAAATCCCAAAAATAATTTAGGATGACAACTGCAGATAAATTAATTCCACAATAACTAAGGCAATATTATGTTTAATTGTAATGAATAACTACAAAAAGATCACGGAAACAAATGGTAAAATATTGGTATAATTCTATTTACGACGACGAAACTTGAGCAGTGCAACAATAGAGTACGTTATTTCTAAGTTAATAATTATGTAATAGTATACACACCAGAAAATCTAATTACAGCAAAATAATTAATTTTAATGCACCAAGAAGTTAAATTTATGATTCTGGTTGTACTTACGTAAACTTTATCACACCTTTGAATGAAGCATTAAATGAAAACAATATGAAATTATATTTGGTCCGTTGAGTTTGTAAACCTTAGGAAATATTTTTAGTGTTTTTTCACTTAACACTCACACAGAACAAAGAATTTTACACTACAATGAAAGTTGGGATCTAAATACAACTACTGATCACAAAAAACCTCGAAAAATAAAATAATTAGAAAGATAAAACTGAAAAATAGAGAGAGCTTATTCACAATCACAGCTAACGCCAGGAGCAGGCTAGCCAATTCATCTGAAATGAAGAGGTGAGAGATGAAGCGATAGGAAACCATTAGCACAACTTTTAGTACTATAACGCCCCGTAGTTAATTTGTTCCGTTTGGTTACGCAGAATGGAAACGAAAAATCTAGGTGACATATGCGTATTAATGTATATGATGATGAATATAACGACCTAGTGACTTGTTTAGAAACCGTATAGAACAAACCTTTCAATCGGTGTTTGTCATATCCATGGGTTTACAATGAATAAACAAATCACTTGTACATGACAAAGCTGTAGAACAAAAAATATACCGACAGTTATATTAATTACCATTTATTTTAATAAAACATATATTTTTTGAAACATATATATGTTTGCCTGGTTGAAAGGTCGCGTTGGAGAATCTTATGGAAAAAATAAATCCATAAATATCATCATTTTGATTAATTATCAGCAGTATAATGGTGGATGAAAACTACGTACTTATGATATGTTTTAATATTTTCATGTTTTCTCTGTACTTTTATTGATAATGGAAATATCACCATTCAACAAACGAGAATTACCTTCCACAAAACAATATACTAACTTAATTCGACATACTTTTCAATACCACCGGGATATTTTTGGAGATTAAAAGCTAAACAATTTGGGGAATTTTTTTACACTGGCAACTAGAATATTAAGGTATATTATTTTATTTGGAAATTAATTAATTTTTATTTTAATGTCATGCAAACCGCATCGTGATGTGGAAGATTTTTGAATAGGTAGTAGTAGTAATGATAACTGTATCAAGAAACTATAGTACTCGTATATACGAGAAGCAAAATTCACTTTGGTGGTAGCAGAAGTAGAATTTATGGAAGAATATTAAATTGAATGTTTTATTGAGGGGATTTATTGCAGGTATTTATTGGTAACTGTCGGTTTAATATCCAAAAATATGTAGGTATCGAGTCATTGATGTTAAAAAAGATAAATGGAAAAGTTACGAATGTTTGGATCAATTGAATTCATGTAATGATGACTAGTTGGAATAGATGTATAGGTCGGTAAAACGTTGCTTGTTAGTAATATTATCAATTTTATGGTTAAAATAATTATTCTATCGAGAAACGTATTAGTTTGTAAATAGATGAAAAGAAATATGCGTGAATAAAGGTGTAGGTAAGATGAGTAATTTTATATGAGTAAGATGAGTAAGATAGTAGCATTTTCTTTTGCATTTCCCTAAACTATTTGTCTCTTATAATTATTATCACCTCAATATCAACACCACAAAAATGGTCACGGGTTATTTCAAAACGCTCTTANTGAGTAAGATAGTAGCATTTTCTTTTGCATTTCCCTAAACTATTTGTCTCTTATAATTATTATCACCTCAATATCAACACCACAAAAATGGTCACGGGTTATTTCAAAACGCTCTTATAACAACATTCATAATGCTTCAAGCTGTTGTTAAATATATTTTTGTTTATGTTTTAAATTAATTTTTGGTTTATATTTGGAATAAAATGGAATATAAATAATGTTATTGAAAAGTACTTGTACTTGGTTCAGTTTGATAGAGAGTTCGACATTTTCTTAGTTCCTCTTTTCAAGGACCTGTAGTCAAACACATAGTGAAACAAAATTTACCATCTTTACGGAATTTTCAAAATAATGAAATATGGTTTGCCTTTTATTTGCCGAAGTGATGACAAAATTATCTGTTCCTCCACCTACGTTGAGTTTGGTTAAAAAAAACACGAATCCGGTGTATCTGTGGATGTACAAAACATAACTATTCGCTATTAACGAAGTGTGAAACTGCTTCGCTGAGCTGCATTGTGTCGAAGCGTTTAATTAAGCTTCTCTCAACTCGTATCCTGGCAGTAATATTTGGACGTATAGTGCACTCTCGTACCCACATTACACATCCCACATTTCTCCTCCTCTGAAACACACTTAATATCAAAATATTGCCTTGTGTGAGCTTAAACGCTATCCTCTAGAGCTCGTTATTTAATTTCAAATGTGTCCACATTGCTTCTTAAATTTAAGTGCTTCAACCCCCGAAAACTAGATAGATTCGTGTTAACAATCTCATTATAAAACAACATACATTCATTTCTGATCTTATTATAGAATATTATAGAACTATTAACTCCGTATGTATGATCAAATATAAGTATATGAAGGTTGTCGTCTACTACAAAATCTATTTTTTCCCTTAAATTAGTTCACTAGAAATCTGCATCGGAAATGACAAATTTAAAATAGTGTTTGAAACGTGTGAGAGATTCAAGTTTCAGTCTAAAAGTTGAAAAATCAATTTGCGTTCTCTGTATAGGCTCTAATACATCCGCAATTGTTCTTTCAATGGGTTAATTTGAATGAAAATAATTGAATCTGAGCTCTCCCAGTGCACCTAGATATCTATAATAAACAGCTATGCGCTTCAAAATTTTGGAATCTGCTAATGCAGGACGTTGGAAAAATAATAAAAATAGAACAAAAAATGTGTAACAAAGTTTATGTAGTACGCATTTGATAATAAAGATGAATTTGAGATGGCATCAACATTTGAATGTCACCTTAGTTCAAGTTGAAACTATACTTTGCTGAAACGTCCTAGTTCAAACATAGCATCACCTTGTCAGAACTGCGTTGATGCTCACCCTTTTCGATGATATGGTACGTATCATCATGGGGAAATTCTGCGAGATAGTCTCACCGAAAACGATAATCCGCAAGTCATTATCGACTTCCGATAACGATGAAATAGTGCGACAGAATCGATTCTCGCATACTCAAGGAAATGCGAATGTACTGAATACTAACTTTTGATAGTCTTCACCACTGGTTTCTGATATCATCTTGAAAGTTCATCACAGGGACAGAATTCCTCAATTGGTTCATGCAAATACAACGAATTTGTAATTACTGTTCTCTCTTAGTTGTTGGGGAACTGTGACTATTTCTCGAAAGTGTTGACAGATGCCTGCTTGATTGAAGTGAAAATGGTTTAATTCAATCAAAATTTCATTTCAGTTCAGGAGAAGTGGGGCATGAAAATCCTATGAGTTGACTGTCAACCAATTATATTCGTACTTCAAAAATTTTTGTTCGAGATCTTTTTAACCTAGGATATACGTGAAGTTTGATTCATATGCAACAAAAATTCTAGACAAAATAAAAAAGAAATATGAGTGGTCAAATTGAATGATTAATTCTGCAATTTAGTATTTGCGCGAGCCATCATATATTCGCAGAAGCAATTTTTTTCTAGTATTATTTACATAATTAGTTTCATATGTATCATATTAATGAGCATGCTTTAGTATATTAAATACATTTACATAATTATTACGATGAATTTTTACAGATCACGCGCGTTAAATGAGGCTTTGAAATGAGTTACGCTATCCCAAAAATCATTTACATTAGTATATACTCTCCATTTATTTATTATTTTAAAAGTACACTTTTACGACATGATTCTGTACCTTTCAAGTCTTCCAGCGCTACTATGTCATTTCCAGGGCTATATACATCTATTTCCTTTCTTTTCAGATATTCCGCTTCATTCTGTTTCTTTCTCGACTCTTATGCTCGTTTTTTTAACTTTCCACTTCGGTCTTTTTAAACTTCTTTCCACCTTGTATCGTTTTCGTCATTTTTCACTTTTATAATTTGTCACATTCCGTTCCATATTAAAACGATTTAATTGAAATTGTTCATAATTTCTGAGTATTTATTTCCTATTAAAATGATTAGTTACACACATTAATAAATCTTTTCATTTTCATTTTTTAAACCATATTTCCTTCTCTCCCTCCACTATTCTGCATTTGTAAAGAATGTGATTTACATCCTCCACCCGTTTCCAAAGAAGCAATAACGATCCTGTAATATGTCAATTTTATACAAGTAATTATTATAATTTTCGTGTCATGTCATGATTTCCGTTAGTGGCATATTTGGCTGAAATCATTCTTTACGAAATTTACATTGGGAATGTATTAACACTGCATTGTTCGAACTGATGAACAATTAATCTAATTAATTATCTTGTATTTAATCTGAAACTTAAGAAGGAAATGAATATTTTGATTGATGACCTTAATGGAGGAGACAAGTGTCCCTGCATCTCGTATTCCACCGGAGTCCTAATGGCGCTTCCTGCACAATCTGCAAGAGATTTCTCGGAACAGCTCTGACAAATGAGTTGCTTTCTGCGCTTTGGCTGCAAGTCTTTGCTCTCTCGAATTATTCTTTCTAACACTCTCGAATTATTCTTTTTGTGAATACGTTGGTGTATTTTGACTGTATGGAATTTCTTTTAAATCTTGTAATTTATTGTTAGGTTTATTTCTTAGAAACTTGGGCATCGCAAGTGTCATACAAACAAATCTCAGAATTTAAGTATTATCTTGCTCTTGAATTGCATTTTGAACTTCTAAGTTCCTCCTACATTTTGGAAGAATAATATTTTCATAAAAAATTGAAATTAATTTTTAAAGAAATAAATCTAATACAAATTTTATTGTACCTTTTAAGTATAAGAAAGAGGAAGATAAAATAATGTTTAAAATCAATGTATAAAAATAAAACCTGGAAGAAAGTGAAACAATCATTATTTACCTATTTATGTACTCCATGTACTTTCAGTACAGTAACTTAAAGGAGACATTAAATCTTTAATCCTTCTTTATATTTCCTTTCTCTATTCTTTTGTTCACATTTTTCTCTCATACTTCTTCTACATCTCAGTTATTTTTTCACATATCCCGTTCCACACTCTTTCTTCATGCTCAATGTTTCTTAAAGTTCAAATTACCTGAATTTATATTATTGGACCTGTTCGCGAAAAATCACATAATTTCATGGTACGTCCGATCAGCGCGGTGGAGCACACTTTACTGAAATAATTTGCTTTTGTGGTACCCAAAAAGGGGATTTTATTTCACAGATTTAATACTGCAAATATTGTAAAAAAACAGAACTCCGATTCTTGTTGAACGATAATAAAAGTTTCAAAAAACACTAACTACTATCAGACACTATGAAATAAAACATGTGAAGTCTAAAAATAAAGAGAAATTTTCGGGGCTGTATTACATATATTTTAATAAATGTTACATTAATGTGTTATGCATAAATATATAGTTGATTAAAAAATTATTTGTTATTGCCGAAAGGAGATTGTTGAAAAATACAAAAGTGTATTTCTTTATCATAATTGTTCAGACATGTTGTATACATTTAACGTTTTTTCTGTGAATTATTTGACACATTTTTCTTTTTCTTTATAAAGAAAAAAGACACTGCTTTAAAATTAAACATAATGTTGGTTTTTTTTATGTTTAGCTAAAATTATAGAGGAAACGTATTAAATACCAATAAATTGAACTGTTCAAAAAATATACGCACATCCATACTCAATCAACTCTATGTCTGAAAAGCAAATATGCGTAGGGCTGTATAGTACTTTGGAGGCGACATTTTTCTCTTGCAACCTTGGCACAAAACGTTGGCTTATTCATGTATCGTCGCCTTCGAATGTCCCTTCCGTGAGGCGAGGGATCAAATCCTGGACGGTATCCAAAAGCATCGAATTGCACTGCGTCGATCAACCAGTTTTGCGATATGGAAGTAATGCAGCTGCCACGAAGAAATGGTAATTGATTTTAGAAATAACAAATTAGGAAACAAATATCACGCTTAAAAAAACTTTTCCGCAATCCACTTTGTATTATATATTATTTCTTTTTGAAAACTGTGGAAATGTAAAATTTGAAACTGTCAGAGGTATTTATAAAAAAAGTGAAGTAATATGCGATGTAATGTTTCATTTTTATTCAATATATTTATTATTTAAAATGTTTTATTTGCAAAAAAAATTGTTTGGAGGACTTGGAGAATAATTTATAACTATAGGAATTAGAGTTGAAAACTATATAAGAATTTTCTTGGAAAAGGAGATCTGTTGTTTCACGAGTCAAACTCAAAATACAATTCTTTCGTATTACATTTTTAAGATTCTTATAGACACATTCTTTACATAGATTCTCACTATCGATGATGTACTGACTGTTGGTGTAATTTACAGGAATGAGATACGTGGAGTAAAACATGTATCTCATTATATGACCCATGTTTTATTATGTATATTATTAAATAATAATTACAAATTCCGATAATTAATTATGACTCTCTTGTGTGATATGAGATATAAAGTTGAATAAATTCTTTTTGGTGTGTCATTTACGAAAATATCATACATCGTAATGTGTGTATGTTTGTACAAGAACCTTTTTAAAAAAGTAAACGTACCTATAGATGCGTTGAATTTCATTTCTAAATTTTGGAATATCGCCAATTATTTTTCACGAGATAGATTCAACTAGATGAATGAAACTTGAAAGGTTCGTGTCTTTAATTAAAGTTCGAGTTGGCTTTGAATTTTTCTCTAATCATGCAAATGAAAACGACGTAGGCGGCTGGTTCCACATCCTTTGCCCGCTACAAAGCCCTGAAGAGTATCTGGTCATGCGTTATTGGGATATTGGCCCTTTCTCCAATATCGTTTTTTTTGGTGCACGAAACGTACGCGTTTTTAATGGAGAAATGTGTACACAAATTCACGATTGACTTCATAACAAGAAGAATTCATTAAAACAGATTTTCGCGTCTCCTGCAATCTGAAAGCACAGAAGACAATTTTAATATAGAATAGGCTCCCAAATCGTGTTTCTCGAGAAGTATGTTGCTTTGCAAAGGCAACGGAAGATTTAGCAAACAAAGAGTTTGTGTGGGGATGTACCTTAACTTAAATATATTTGAAAGTGCTCTTATTTGTTAGTTGTATGTCATTAACCAACTAAACCTAAATTATTAATATTTATGAAGCTTGAAATATTTTTGAGGTGATGATAAGATAAGCTGCTTATTATAATTTTAGTTCATACGATTTTTTTCAATTCAGGAGGAAAATTAAATCTAAATATTCAGACATAGAATTAAAAAACATGGTCACCAGTTATATCAAAGAAAATACCTAACACAGAATTCCATTATGAATATAATTATAATCATTCCGCGCATAATTATTGGATGCAGATACCGGGAAATCGCATTCCCGAGTTCAGTGCTGAGATGAAGTTTCATGAGAATTTGGTGTTGTGTATGTATATCTGTACGTATTATTTCATGTTTTATGTACTGTGCGTGTAATCGTAAGTAGTAATTGTTATAAACGATGATAACCAACATTTGGGAAGAAGGTCAGGAAATAAAACCGAGAATTTCTGCCGACGTATCGATGCTTTTATATGTCTCTTTACGAGCATAGTCCTTACTTAGCGTCACCCTTCACTAATTCATATAATGCTAACTTAACATTCTTCTCGAGTAATAATAATCATCATTATGAATTCTCAAGTAATTTCAAAATATTTTCCCTGTTCAATAACAGTGATTAATATGTTCGTTCCAGTCATTGTTTACGCCACGCATTTAACTTATTCGTGTTGTTTTCTCGAACAAACCCTGTCGTATTCCATCTACTATATTTTAAGAAAGGAACTGTTTTATACATGCAGGCTTATTCCGGTATCTAGACCGGTTATAACGATTTTTTTTATGAATTTCATATCGTATATCTGCAGGGTTTAAAAAGTGATATAGCATGGTAAGATTTCTTAGTCGGAATTCTGAGTCTGAGACTTTCCATGCTTTTCTAGATAAAACTACATTTTGTGGAATAAAGAGATGTGTAAAAGGCATGATAAAAAGATGATTAGATGAAAAAGTCAGGGTCTCTTTCAGCTATGTGGAAAAAAAAACATTTTCGTAGTGTCTTCAGTGTACAGTTTACATTTACTACTTCATCAACATAATGTTACCACTAAATAAGAGAAGCCTCTAATTATCTTTTCAATTTAGGAGACTTAAATAGTACTCAGGCACACAAAAATTAAATATTTTGTATGTTCCAAAGACTAAACCTCAGAATTTTTATATATTTTGTTGCCCTGAATCAGAATTACTCCACCTCTTTCCATTTTTTTTTGAAATTTCGGAAATCGCCCCTTAATACAAATTACACAAGTTTTAAAAATCTGGATGGTAAGGGACAGGTCTTGTCTTTGGAACAGATAAATATTTTTGTTTTGTGTTTTCTTCTGTTTTTAAGGGTGATTTTTTTTATTGAAATGAAAATGAAGGGTGATAAAGTAAATCCGCAATTCGGATATAGCGCCTCTAAATAACTTACACAGGTTTAGTCTTTGAAACAGACCAATTTTTTGTTTTATTTTTGTTTGTATCATCGAATAGACTATGCTAAATCTCCAAAGTACTTAAAAATCAAGTAGTTAATGAGTACATGGACTTAAAACTTTAAAAAAATCTTAAATAGTTTGAGTAAGTCTACAAAATGTAACGTGTAATGCGTCATTTTAGAATATCGGAAGCAATTATGTGTACCTTGCAGGTGGGGGTGAACATACACATTTGGCGATGATGGCAGCGTCGAAGGAGCAGCAATCGTGTCCTAGCCCTGAAGGGAGGAATGGTGCTGACTGTCGCATAGAGATAAGCCTCACTGCCCTTTGTCCCTCGCTCTCGACAGCACTACTCTCGTAATCACATTGGTTCAAAGAACAAGGGTTCCTGAAGGGACGATTCCAAATTACTGTAGAAATGACGTGATGAGTTTTCGGTGCAACATTACTTCTGGTGGAGTATTGCAACATTACTTCTGTAAGACGTAAATGTACTAAAACGTAGAATTACGTTTTCTTACAATACAAAAATGAATTTGAGTTTTATTAAGATATTTCTATTCTTCTGAACAATATACACGCTGAACTAGAACTCCATAAAACATTGGAGGAATGATGGAGTACATTAGAAGGATGTAGTACATTAAATCACATGTACACATAATCGGAAATGTCTCCTGAGATATAATGTCATTCAGACAGAGAAAGAACACGATACAAAAAGATGTGTAAAGCGCTTTATTAGGGGAATTGAGAAAGTGGTATAGGTGTTCCAAATTCAAGACCATCAAATTACTACGTATGTTCGAATTTCGGTCTATAAGCAATGATATTGGCCTCGCGCCGACGTCGCATGCATTGGCGAGTATGTTCTACCTGGATCTTGCGATGTAATAAAATGCTTTACACGCCTTTTTATCTTGTGTTCTTTCGCTGTCTTGGAGTCATTTTATGTCCATTGGGAGTTGTTTCCGGAAATGTGCACCTTAATGGTTCTTTGCTCACATTCATGTGCTCTATACTTCCTCCAATATTTTTACGTTAAGTTTTGGGACAACTGTTAATTAATAAGTGGAAACTTGTTCTGTTCGGTCAGGTACGTTGACATCGCAAATTGAACATCTACTTAATCATCTTAATACTTATCTATCCTCATCAAGAAAGGATTCTTAAAAATATAAAGTGGATGCTTTTATTATTAAATGAATTAATATTTAATGTAGACAGATAGGTTTCTGAAGACTGCAGCTGCGCAATGCGCAGTGTAACATACATGTCATACCAATGGGAGTACAAAATATACCCTTTTAATAAATGATATACTCCCTGAAGTTGCATCACTAAGTATGACCATTTACACAAAGAAAAGGTAATACTTTAGTTGAACTGATTTTATTTTATCATTTTCTTACTGAAAGATTATGATCATTAACACAATTAACACTGTTATTGTTGAAACTGTGTTTTAAAAGTACTAAAAATTATGTCTCACCAATAAACTAAAGCAAAGTTTAGAATTTTTATTTGTCTATTGAAAGATTTGAAAAATAAATTTTTATTAAGATCTCGAAATAAAATAGATTGAAAAAAATATAATTTACTTTTTTTTTGTTTTGTAAAGAAAATTTAAATGAAAATGATAAATTTTATCGTTATGTGAAATTTTTAATGCATTTTAAAATACAATAATTTCAACGGATTTCAATTAACCTTAAATTAAATTATTTTTTATTGATCGTCAATCGTATTAATTAATTTGCGCTAAATCTGATTCTGTAATTTTGTATCATTTCTCAGTGACGATAACAGCCTTTATTTCTCAGTGCCAACGTAAACCCAACCTCACGGCTTTATCCAATTTAACCTCTGCTATTCTCGCCTAGTGGTTTCATTCTCAGAATCCAAGGTTTCTCCCGTACTCAACTTGAAATGAAGGGCTGCTTTTTGGCTAGAGATAATTAATCGGGGGACTTAGAGCTGCATTTCGAGACCAAGGTCTGCGCAGCAACGTTGGATTTGAATCCTGTTAGATTAGTCTAATGCTCACTGGTGTAGTAAGACTGAATTTAGGAATAGAAGCAAAGGGCAAGATAATGGAACGTTCATACCGTTTATTGTAATTCCAGCTTGTTTACATGAGTCAGAGAAATTTATGATTTATTATTAAGTACTAGACAGTGTAATATCTGGACATGATACATGTATTTTCTGGAAATTCTAGTTTCATATAAGACACATGTAATCGTAATCACATCTTCTGAAGGTTTCACTTAAGGACATTACACATAAGTGATAGTTAATTGACAGTGATAAAAATAGTCATTGTTTAATCTTAGTTTAGTTACGAAGTCTTAAAAATTAGCGGTGGAAAAAGGAGAACTTGCTTTCTTTTCGAGCATAGTTAATCTCAATTGAAACTAGGCAGATGCTTGCTAATATAGTTGCACTCTAGTTTTTGTATTCTATAGAGAATGTAATTAGTGATTGAAGGGAAAGTAGTGTTATATATGAAAGAATTTCTGTATTATTTGAGAATAAATGATGATTAATTCTTATATTATTCTATGCGCTATAGATAAAAATCCTATATCAAAATTATTACGCCATAGAATACGTACGTACCTTTCGAGTTTTATACCTTAATTGATATTCTTCAATTGACTTGTTTAAATGCCATTGAGTATTGAAATTTCTTGTGTAGCACTGTTTATACTCATATTTTCTAGAAAATTAGATACATATTTAAAGAATTATTAATGTCATTTTTCATGTACTGACATTGGGGATGTTTCGTGTTCATCTAGTTACTTTTTTAAATTTTCATAACTTTTTTTGACACTCGTTCTCTGACAATTAAATTTTGTTGTAGGAAAACACATTTGTGGCAGAAAAGGAATTTCAACTCACAGAGATCCAATGAAAATGTGACCAAGTCATCGAAAACATGTTATGGAAACAGAAATATGAGTAACACTGGAAAATATCATTAATATACAAGCTAACAACACCTTACCTACTTCATGCTCTACATAAACATTGAACCTCTGACAAAGAGAATCACTGAGCAGAAGATATACTATCGGTATTTATTTAAAATTAATATAAGAGTTTACGAGTGTTTGGTTTATACTATATGAAGAAGAAGAGTGACGATTTATTATTCATAATTAATAAAGAATTATGTCTGTTGAAAAAAGGTCGTATCCAGAATATTAAGAACACCTATTTTTTAGATGTTTCTCATCAAATAATTTTAAATGCATTTTTAACAAACAGTAATGAAAGGGTAAACGATTACTACAAATATCCATTGAAATAAACTTGTATTTACAACAGACCTGAAGATTTCAAGAATATATTTGGCAGAACTGATTTGCGAATGAGTCAGGACAAGAGGAATAGGGATGGAGATTTATGTATCAAACTTCCGAAAGAGGAAAACGGAGAGTATGTTACCCTGGCCGGCTTCCAACAGCCAACGAATTTCGGGCGGGCAGCAATGTCTCGTAATTTTGAATACGAAAAGCGAACATTCGGGCGTTAATTAATTTGCCCGTGGAGAAATGGAACTGCTTGCACAACTGGCGCTAACTTGTCGTAGCCTGGTCGTTTAATTTTGGTAACTTTCTTTCTGGGACGATTTGTGATCCTTGGGAGAGAACTTTTGATAAGTGGCTTTCTCTTTCAAAACTTGTATGTCCTGTCAGAGATGAATTTATATATTTGATAACAGTTCGTTTAGGAAAAAATCTTCAATGCTTCATTTCGAAATATGTTTTAGATAAACTGAAAATAATAATTCCATTTCGTTTGTGTAGTTCATAATATTCAAGACAATTTGGAACGGATGTCGCAAAAAGTTAATTTCAACAATGGAACGAAGAAATGAAATTCTTTATGCTATCTTGCTCAAATAATCAGTTAATGTTATATATGTATAATCGCGTATAAAAAAAGAGGAAATGTTTTTGTTCTAGACTTTGTACGTATAGGGAATTGATCTTTCTTAAAGTAACGAAAAGGTTTGTAAGTAAAGAGGCACTCACTTCCTGTCAAAAATATTACAAAATATTTTAATAACATATAAGATTTTTTTTTCAAATGAACCATTAGCCAAAATAATGTAAAACATATCTGTTGTGAAAATGAAAATTATTCAGAGTTTGCACGGAACAGTTCTCACCCGATTTTGCAGATTCAAATTCACAATCCTAGGATACTTGAATGTTCCAGGAAGTTTTTGTGTCGTAAAGTGGAAGTGTTCCACATTCTCCTTCTTTTGGCGCTCCAACTCTCTGTGGGTCTTGGTCTGTTCAATTATTTCTTTTCACTTCTTTCTATCCTTTGCAACGTTCCTCCAGTCTCTTACTCCCATTTCTTACTCCTTCATCCTCCTATCTATTTGTTTGTTCTACCTCTATTACGTGTCGTAATGGGTTTCCACTTTATCTTTCTTGTTGCTTTCTTTTCATCCTTTCTCTCTGAGTGACCAATCCATTGTTAATTTTATAGAATTAATTTCTCTGACTTTGTTTTTATTATCAGTCAGAATCTCTTTTTCATCATTTTTTTCTTTTGCCATAATTTGTGATAGACTCTAGACAACCCAAACGCGGAATACCACTCACTTACTATGACTAATCATAAAATCTCAGAAATTACAAAATCTACAATTTGGTGGGTAGATTCGTTTTAGGGTTTAGAAGTCCACCAAAAATGATTTTATGTAACTCCATCATTAAGAGGATGAAAGGGGGGTTGAAATATTCTGTGTTCGTATCCCAACATAACTCTTCAGTGTTTGGAGCAATTTCAACCAAACAGATGACAGACTCCCTTGCAATAAGCACTGTGGGGGTAAGACATTCCTGGCACCACAGGGAAAGAGGGTGACGTGTAAAAATAATGGAAAAATCCTATAACATGTTTGAAAGTATAGTTATCGGTGTCGTTGATATGGATAAGGACGCCCCCAATGCTTCGTAAGTTCACAATTAGTCTAAATTGGAGATATTAAACTTCTATAATCATTGGAGCAGGGGTGGGAACGGGTGGCAGGTTAAAATAATCAAATAAGACAATTTTATACCTTTTACGTGTTCATGTATTGTACCCGGTAAACAATTTAATAGTTATAATATTCATTTCAAATTCATTCCTTTAGTATTGTGTATAAAATTTATTTTTATGGTTCCCATTGAGAGTTGATGCATCAAATGTAACCTTATTGTTTCAATAATTTCGAGAACTCATGATTAGAAAACAGGAAACCATTTTATTAAAAAAAAAATTTTAAATGGTGAAAATAGTGAATTCAAAGACATAATGATATTTTTAGAATTTATGATCGTGTAGTACATGTGACACCCTTTGTCTTCCTAAAATGTCTTCGTATTTCTGTAACCATCGCATGTACATATAACGTATGCGTTGTGGCTCGAACAACATGACCCGTTGGAACCCGTGCGCTATTGAAGTGCTTTGAAGCTGTTTGTGATAGCGAGCTTCCTATGTGAGAAGAGGTTTTGTAGCGATCGCTTCACGTTCAGATTAACCCTGAGAGGCTTTTGCACCACATTTTGTTAATCTCCAGTTGAATATTCGCGTTGGAGTGCTTTGTGACGTAAGAAAGAAAATGATATTACATCGAAATGGGATCATAATATTTTTCAATGATTTTTTTGTTGCCAAAGATGATAAATTTTAAAATTTAGTTATAGATTTAAAGGTAGTTGCGGGTTATATAAAGTCTATTGCAAAATTATTGTGGAACTACAGTACCCCTTGGGTATCTTCTGGGCCTGTTGTGGGACAGTTTGACTTTCATATGGCAGTAAAAAAGCATAATTGATACTATAACATGATAATCAAGAGTTCAAATATCCATATAAATCATTCATCATCTTATAAAGTAATACGCAAATGAGAAAGAAATAATAATTTCCTATTCTGCGTAACCGAACGGAGCAAATCACACAAATGAAGCAAAGTATTTCAGAGCATTAAAATATGATTTCGTTTTATTTCATCATGCAACATTTTCTTCCAGAGATAAAAATTACTTGAAGAGAAAAAAAACTACTTGACTCATTTATTTAAAAAGGACGTTACTTGACAACAACAAAAAATTTCCTAATAAAATAAAACTGTTCTTACGAGTAATAAACAATATTTGAAGATGATTGTACGCGAGTTACTTAATCCTTCATTGTGTATTATGATGAACTGTTCATAACTATGTTCTGATTTTCTTTTTACATTGTTAGTGTTAAGTATGAAACCGAGTGTGACATGCCCAGAACCAGAAGATATGGTGAAAAATAGTATCCACCGTATTATTTATCTCAATAAAATAGTCTTTCTAAATAAAAGCAAATGTTATATTATCGTGTAGAATATATTAGATTCAAATTTTCGGGCGACTTAATTTCACGGATTTACCTAGTACACATTAATTCGTATAAATGGACAAAAGAGACGTGCATTCATACGCCCTCGTATAATAATTTGGCCAAGTATAGTTTTATTTAGTAGTTTAATTGCTAGTGGGTACTTGATTGATTTCTCACTAATCTCTATGGGCGTCTTTTAATTTTCATGATAGATCTCGGGTAACATATACCAAATGTAACTTCATAATTGTTCATATTCAATATTTGATACGAACTTAAATACTTAAATATAGTCCAAACCAAAAAGTCGTTTATCTGACACGAACTATTCTCTGAAGAAATGTAAAAGTAAACTCTAGAGAATAATTGAAATGCTTGAATGATGTATAAAGTATTTTCACACAGAATATAAAATAATTTCTTTCTTCTGGTTATAAAACCATAAAAATGAACTTACACATTCCGTTAATGAGAGACATATTGAACCATTTTACTTATCGGATATCGTAACGTCCATTTACAATAAATACAAAGAAAATATATCTCAACCTTTTCTTATTCTGATTAAAGAAAATCTTTACTGTTTTGTTGCCATGGTTTCGTGTATCTCTCGTAATTTTCTCTTCTTTGTGCCGTTATATGAGCTCCGTGCTCCTTCACCTTATTCTACAAGGAACCCTCATTTACCTTCCCTTTTCTCGGCCGTTGCTTTTCATCCCTCGCCCATTTTTCACTTCTCCATCGACTTCCCATGGAACGCCCTTCCCAAAGCCCTTCACCTCTCTCCAGAACCCTCGGACTTACTCAGATGAAACGGAATTCGATTACAGGCGAGAGTACCTCATCCCAGTGGCAAACCCTTACTTCATCGGTTGCAGCGAAATTCGTCGTGATACTTGCCTCGTTCCTTTGGAGAACGTACTTGCCGAGGAAACTGCAAAACTGCAAAGCGGCGGAGGCGCTGATATTTCAAGACGGAAGCGCCTTGTTGCGGAATGGGGGATTCCCCAAGAGACGATTGTAACATGAACGATTAGCTTCGCCAATGCGTGTACAGCATTAAAATACATGGGGTAATTATGTAAATTTACAACACTGAATGCCTGCTTACTACTCGCGATGTTGATAATTTACGCAATTTTAGTGGTAATTTATGCATTAGATTGGTCCGTTTGTTATCGAAAGTCAGCTTTTGCAAATAGACCCAAGTGAGTGTGATTCATCTGCATATTTACTGAGAATTAATTGTTTACGAGTAAATTTGTATTTGTTCATCTGCACATAATACAAAATTACAGTTGTGCTTTAGTTATTAATTTTAACTAGCTTGAAGTGAACACTATTGTTACTAGAATAACTATTGTATGATACGTAGGTCTAATGTGATCAAACAATACTTATTTAATTAAACACCCTAACTCTGTTTTTTCCTTCACGTTAAAGCTTTCTATATGTGGAAACAAAAACATTCGTCGTTTCTATATATCATTATTCTATCAATATTATAGTTAAATAAAAAAGAAATTGCGTTTTACCGTATACAACGTGCAATCTAAACAAACTTTAATACCGAAAACAAATATTTTTTTGACTGATCATTAAGTTACATCTATAAATCGGGCATTTTTCTTAGCAACGATACTGAAGAATCGAGGTATCTTTAATAGACCGTGTGTGTGTGTATTTAATAATTATTTCAGGGTTGTATTGTACATAAAAATATTTTTAAGTATGAAAAATGAGAAGTATAAGTTGATTTTGTAATATCAAACGAACGACAAAAGATACATCTTGCACATGAGACAATACTAGATCTCTCGACATAAAGGCCTCATATTATTTCTATTTTGTTAATTTCCTCAAAATGATTGGAGCCATTCTCAAGAAAAACCAGAAATATGTACATGTATGAACTACCATTGAGCACTGAACAATTTACGATACAAATAGGGATTCATATATTTTATATACTTCGGTCTATCGCTATCGATATAAAACACACTTCGTTCCTCTTTTTTGCTGACTCATGTGAGGCCTAACCTTTAGAGAAATGCTTTTCGTGTTAACCAGGCGACGTCGCTCTCTAGTGGCTCTGTTACGTTGAAGACATCGTCTCACACGAAGTGAGAAAGTCTTTTCGGCGCAGCTTTCACACGTCGCCTCCGTCTCCGACACCTGCCCCACCCACAGTCTGCGACGTCGCAATTTTCTTCTTCATTTTCGTCGCCAACGGTGTCTCCTCTGCGACGCGAAGCCTTGTTCCTTCTACGTTTTGTTCCACGCCCACCCTCCTCAAGTCCGGTTCTTCGTTTTGAAAATATAACGTTTCTGCGTCCCAAGACTGAATTTCTTTCTGCGTATATTGTCGATACCACAAACATTTTCGGTCTCTATGGCGTGATGATAATAAGTCATCGATTTTTCAACTTAAACAGGACAGTTTATTAAAATTTCCCGGTTACCAAGATTTTTTAAAAAAATAATTTTTTTTAACTATAATGTGCGTGGATTGTTCTTACAATGACCATGAATTTTCTCTCGCTGAAAGGATGAGCTATATTACATTGTATAGTTTGAGATGAACTTGCTCGATTCTAGGACACTTAAATTTGTTTGATGGGTAAATTTATGGATCAATAATTTGGTGAAGTTGTAGTTATATCAATTTCTATTAATATATTGTCAAAATATAATAATCATTTATTGTCATCCACGTGATGATACGATGAAATGATAATTTATACTCTGGAAGCAAGCAAGAGAACGTTCACTCAATTCCGATCTAAGTCCCTAATTGACAATCGAAGGAAACCCGGGCGGGGATGGGCCAAAAGAGATAATGCTTAGAACATAGAAATTTTGTCACCCTCATTGGTAGATTAGCAGTGCAGATCAGACAAAATTAAGTGAGGATAAAAATATAATTGTAATAGGTAAGAAGAAATGATATAATACGCTAAAGAGGAAAGGGTAATAGAACATGACAGAAAAAATTAAACTAGTAAGTACAAAATAAGACATCACTTGTTTTGAAAATTACACCATGAAACTAGGAACGCTGCGCGATATATGTAAGAATATGTAAAGATTGGGAAAGGCGCCTCCATGAATGTGGGTGTTGTTCCCCGAGACATGCAAAATATGGGAGAGGAAACCCCGCATAATGAATTTGTGGAAGATGAAATAACGAAATTGTGAAATAATAAAATAAACAATTAATAAATATTATTAACAACCATACAAGTATTGCTACTGAATTTCATTCAAGTAATTTCGTAACTTGTAAAGCTTATTAATGATTAGTTTAGGAACATTACGAGCCAGTGGAAACTAGTTGGTTGTCATCACTAACTTGTCGTTGCCTCTATCCTGCGACCTCAACCTCGAGCTTTGTTGCCCCCAAAGTGTCTCCAGCCCAGAGAAAAAGGAGAATCTCATAAACGTTCTCTGTAGGACGAAGGAAAGGATGAGGTTGAAGAGAGAGGAGGGTGAAGACGACCTTACGAAGCGCTGACTGACCGCATCGTGAGCACGAACCGCATTCTCACCTTGGTTCTTCCGTTGATAGAGACGAGTTAGTCGGCGGTGAGGTCACCATGAAAGTCGTTCTTGAAAAGTGAACACCTAGTATTTCGACCCCTCGTTTCGATAAATCTATGCTCTATAAAGCAAAATATTTCTGTCTGCATGTCTGTTACAAGAATTCCTCGTGAACCCGTAAAAATATTTGCATACGTCATTGTGGTGGACTCATCAACGTTTTGAACTACCAACATTATTAATGATTTATGGATCATTTTGCAACACCTTCTACAATGAATTTG
Source organism: Laupala kohalensis (assembly GCA_002313205.1). Taxonomy (NCBI): domain Eukaryota; kingdom Metazoa; phylum Arthropoda; class Insecta; order Orthoptera; family Trigonidiidae; genus Laupala; species Laupala kohalensis. The sequence continues at coordinate 236,613 of NNCF01127820.1, forward strand.
CAGTGGCGTATGATGAATCTGAATGATGTAATGACTTGAGACAGCTGTGCCTTGTTAATATTTATATGCAAATGGAAATATGTACATTTATAACATGAGCACTGCTATGGGATTACCTTCTTGTAAAATAAATCGTTGAATAGTTTATGACATAGAAATTTTGTCACCGTCGTTGGTAGATGAGCAGTGCAGATTAGAAACTAATGACGTATTTATTTATAATTCCTATTCTACATAAGGACGCTCCAAAATTGTTGTATATGTGAATAATGAAGTGCGGTATAATTAAAATTGAATACACGTAAATTGTGGTTTTAATCGTAATTGATGTAAATTATGAAGTAATATTTCTATATTCAATCTGAAGGATTTGAGATGCAATATTTCGTATTTGGCAACATTTTACTCGTAAACAACTATCTAAATGTTGATTGCAACCACCTATCCTTACTCTTTCTCGTATTTGTAGTGGCGAGGAGATAAAAACATTTGTAATCAATGTAACAAGCGCGTGGGGTATTCACTAGTTTAGTTTAGTTTACTAAACAAGGATTACGATGTATTTTTTAAGATATCATCCATAAACATTCGTGAAACCTGGTCCCACATCACTTGAATATTACCCGGTGTTTTAGTCCTTCTCACAAAGAGTATTCACTAAAATCACAGAAATGTATTGAAAACTGATCCAGGCTGTAAAACGGTGTATGTTCCGGAAATCCTGAACATAAAATCTCAACGATGAATTAGTGGCATATGTTTATAGTGTTAATGCAACTATTTAATGTACTTGCTATTTTCGATCGATTCTTCGGTTATCTCCTACTACATTACGAACTTCGTTTTCTCATATATTTCTCGAGGAGTATTATCTTCTGGATGGGATTATCCATGTCTTGTTCATCTCCTCCAAGATTTTTATCAGCTCTTCATTGTCATTACCGGAATAGATTCCTTTTTTTTCAATATATTAAAATGAAAATGTTTGTACATATTGCAAATTTATGTGTAATATTCCAGGACCGCGTTCGATTTTCGGTTCTTCACTTTAATAACCCGTCCTTGTCACACAAGCTCACATTCCACATAATTTCCATGTTTTTTCTGCATTTCATATTGTATCTCGGAAACGTATTTTGCTCTAGCCTATGAAGGTTTACTGTTATCTCTTTATCCTTCTCAATGTTCGTTCGGAGGATAGGCTGCCTTGAGAGAACCGAGGCTGTGCATCCGGTCAGTGTCCCAAAGGGTTGGGAGAAGAGCCCCTAAAGCTGAGGGACAAAGCTAAAAATGCGGACTCTACTGTCTGTTACTTGGGGGTGTGAATTCATGGTTGTAGGGAGGGAATGTATATTTTGCACATTTTCACGAGGTATTCGAGTTAGTTGTATTATAGGCACTCATAAAAGAAGTAATTTTCTTCAGGGTTAACTGCAACATCGAAAGAATTGTTGATAATTCTATATTTCAAATTATTATTTCCAATTATAATTTCGATAAACAATTCTTGTTAATTACTATTTTATTTACAAATATATTTACTATTAATGTAAAACAGCTCAAAAGTGTCTATTACATATAAAATAAGAAGGTCCTAAACGCAGGTTGAATTGAAAAAGGTATGTACATGCTCGTTGCATTAACCTTTAAAACAAGAAAGTTAAAGTTCATGTTGATTCTATTTATTGTCTGCTAGTTTCGTTCATTGGTTAACACATTTCAACTAAAAAAGCATTGAGTATGATGTTATTATAATTAAAAGTTTATACGTCAATCATGCAATTATAACACGATTCACTAAAATGGGGAAGTTTTTGTGTACAACAAAAGCATTAAATAAAAATTTTATATACTATTTCAAAGTTGAAATCATTCACTAGGAGAGAAAATTTTTCCATTTATTTTTTACGTACCCGTATTGCATAGACCTGTAAGTAGCGCTAGCTTTAGGCTCTATAATAAATTATTATGCATTTGTCATGTGACAGTTTTATAAAACATTTTGTGAAGAATGACCTTTTTCCGGACACGTCTTCATTCGGACCTGACTGAAAACTTAAATATTCTGCCCGATAATACTGTGATAATAACTCCTGATTATCAACGGCTAACTTTTCTCTTAAACGTTATGAGAAATTATAAGAAATTAAGTCAATAGAAACGCAGAAAAGCAAGAAATGAATCTCGTTTTATGGGCACGTACATTAATAGTAATCGAAAATTTAATTGCAATAATAGATAATTTAAGTTAGTATTTCATTGTGTATCTACATACAACTTTGGAAACAAATATTAAATAAGCTAATTACATATTTACGTCATTTTGGTCATTCTGTTGCTTATCCGTGGAATCAGGAAATCAGCTGCGGTTGAGCAATCCTATTTCACCGATAATCGGGATTTTACTGTATATTGATGGGCATTGTTAAATCTTGAATATTTCGTTACATTTTCATTCAGCATTATGAAGGGGAGACTGTGCGAGGGAAAGAACTATGTACTACAGTACGATGATTCAGAGCAACACTCCATAGAAGCAAAAATATTTCTTTCGAAATTGACACGAACGGCTATGAATGAAATGGAATTACCTCTTCTACAGCGTGGTGAAGTTAATTGACAAATCTTCAATTGTGACATTTCACGCCGACGTTTGACTCCACTCTTTTGTTACGATGAAATAAATTAGGAAATAGAACGACATTAATAGAGAAGATCCTATCTGGGGCAGTTGCATTGCCAGTACTTCGCAACAGCCACGCGATGTGGTGAAATAGGAAACGCGGTGAGGGTGTAAAAAGAGGATGACGTCGCTACAGCGGGAGTGGCGATGCGAGGGTGGAGGTTGTAGCTGCATCGAGGGCAACCAAAAACCCCGCAGGCCGCTTCACTACGTCAGAGGGCGCACAGTGCCTCCAGAGGAAATAAACCGGTTTATTGCCTATATTCCGCGCGGCGTCGGAGTGATTCTCCGGGGGAGTTTTGGGTGGGGGAGAGGGGGAGGCGGTCGTGGCCTCAGATTTCTCAGACCAAGTTCTCATCCCCGGCTTCTACTTTCCGACCTTCCGCGAATATCATAGAACTCTTGAGTTTTCTTCCGTTCGTCCTCTTTTCCCTCTTCTCCCTTCGTCTCTTGTCGTTTCAAGAGAGATTAATACCAATGAATATAATTTTAATTAAAAATAGAGTACCGTTATGGAACATTATAACTCGAGACCAATTATTTTCATTAAAGTACCGTTTTCTTGGATATACGTATTAATGACTTTGAGCTGCAAGGCTCCTCTTACGAAGATACCTTCTACATGTACCCTTTAACAGCAAAATATAAACAAATGTTCATCAGAACAATGGTCCAAAAATGTTGAAAATATTGTATGCTATGACACAGCTTATACCACATGAATACATAAAAATTATCGATTAATGTTATGTTCATTTTATATTTGTGAAAAGCGCGGTTTGAGATAATATGCATTCTATTGTTTTTATTCTTCACAACATCCTATAATATTATCGTATAAAAGATCTGGATCTTTTCCCCTTCATTCTAATTAATGCCACAATCCACTTCAATAGTCACTGGATGGAATATATTTTCTGAACTCATTTACTTTAAATTATAAATTAAATAAATTGCATTGTAAGTTTTTGATTTTTTGAAACCGAAGCTATTTTGTACATTTTGGACACATTAAAATCCAATTCTTAATGGAATCATTTGATTAAAAATTCTTCTTTATCAATTCTAAAAAACAATGCAAACATATTGTTCAGCTAAAACGTCCTACAAAATATTATAATAACTACGTACGACTTACTTTAAAGCTCTACGATAGTTAATATTACTTTATATATATATAAAATTATTTTTCAGTTCAAGAATATTGATTTTCTAAACCCTTACCTCTGAGTCATATTACCACCACTTGATAATATGGTCCATCTTCTTTCGTTCAGGACTAATCTGATATTTTATTGAACAATTAGATGAACGGTACAAAAGTGAGTAGAGAGTATTACATTCACATTTAATGATTCCGATCTTTTGAATATCGGTGTTGTTTGTAGAAAAGATCGGATATAAATTGCAAATGTACCTCAAACTAAACGTTCTCTAATGTCATATCGACGAGAAACAAAACGATTCCGACGTTTATTAATATTGCTTACATTGCAAATAGAAACCACAAGTCACGTTTTTGAAAGAAAGTCTTCTTGAAAACTTTTCTGGTAAACTCCAGGCGAAAACTAACATTACTAGCCAATTTCACGATAAAAAATGTTTGAAACGACGTAGTTAATAAGAAATTATTTCAATTAACTTGAGAGAAAAATTCAATCTTACCGTGCTACCTCAAGAAGGTGAGCTGTACACCAAGTAATGTTAAATGGGTGACCACATCCGTGGGAGCGCTCAGACTGTGGGTTTTCTCACATGTTATAACTTATGTATCCTTGCTGAAATGATTATGAGTGAAATTGGCCGGTTTCCGGGTATATTAACCGTTGGAGGAGGTGATGGACCAAAACACCGAACGGACCAAAATACCGAACCGGTACTTCAGTTATATTTTAATACAAGATTTCCATCCCGTCTCTGTCCAGAAAATAATCCTTGCAATGATGCCTAATCTTCAAATATTTGTAAAGTAAGACGCAATGAAAACAAGTTTTTACAAAGTTACCTTTCGCAAACGTGATTTAGCGATTACAAGTGGTATAAAATAAACAGATATTTACATTATGAAATAAATCACCTTTGTATAAAGCAGAAAATGATACAGATGCGTAAATACAAGTTTGTGTGATAACTTGAAATATTTTCTACTTAAAATGGTACACTACGATTTATGCAGCGTTAGATGCTGTGAATGTCAAGGAGACGTTTTTTATTTTACTCTACAGATTAGTAAACAATGTTTAGTATAATTCCACTACTTTTCAACTGATCTAAGTATTAAATTAAAAATAATGTTTCAACTACACAATTCATACTTTTCCTGCGGTCTAAAATGATTCAAAGTACTATATCTATATAAAAAGGGACTTGCCGAAAATGACTGTACCGTTAATGATGCTTTCAAAATACCCATTGAAATCAAAACAAACAAAAAAGTTTGCTTCTCAGAAACACGGAAAATTTGTTGTCGCATTGTGGTTATGAATACTTCCTCAGATTTCAGCTTAGCTGCATTAGTGTCAGTTTTCCTTCGTACTCACCTCACAAATGGCCACTTCATACTTAATGGAGCGTTATTAGGAGAACGTCTTTCAGTCACTTGGTGAATGAAACCCGCTCTGAAAAAGAAGCTGGAATATGCATTTAGGCTCTCAGAAATCGTTTTCTCGACGCTGCTGTTGTCTTCGAGATAACGTCAGCGAGAAACTTCTTAATTTGCTTCTCATTTCTCTGTAAGTACAGTCAACGCTTTTCGACGAGAAATTACGGATTAGTTGTCTTCTCATTTACGTCTCGAGATGCTCTTTTGTTGGGAGAGAGGGGGGAGTATGGGAAAGAAACATACCATCAAACGAAGGCGTTTTTTACAGCATCTTTTAAAAATAAAGTCTCAAACCTCACGAAATCTTAAAATCTCAGATCTTAAGTAATGATGGTTTCGTTATACTTGTTACATGGTCACCAAAAAAAGAATATTTCCCGTTTCTTATAGCACAAGAGAAATTCATGAAAAAATTGTGAAGCAATCCTGTTTTCGCTCCTAAAATCTGTTGCCGTTACAAATTTTACAGTTTGGTTCAATAAAATAATGAAATGACATTTTTTAATGGTAATGAAATTTCTCTGATAATGAAATAGAAATATACTTTTTACACGAATGAAATGTAACCCAACCCGTTGGTAAAATATAAATTAATTATATTCATTAATAAAATTAAATAGGTACATTATACCACAAACGTTGGAATTAAAAGATTTAAACTGTTTTTTCCAAATAATATCCTATTTTACGTTACGGCCAGCAACGACCACGTGATAACAAGTGTTAGTGAGGCTCAAGTATTGATCTGAATTTACTCACTAGAAACATCGCTTAATTTGAGATAGTAGGAACAGCGTCTAGATACTTGCTGCATTTAGTCATTCAAACTGAGACATGGAAATGAAAAGCTACAAATTATATCTTGCCCCGCCCGGGAACCGAACTCGGGATGACTTGGTGACGAGAAATCACGTTGACACTGTGGCCATGATGGGTGTGTGTGTGTGTGTATATATATATATATA
>NNCF01127820.1:242883-262705 GCA_002313205.1 Laupala kohalensis
ATACGGACGTAGTCGTATTCTTTTAAGAACAGAAAAAATTCTGGTAGCTGCCGAAAAGAAGTTGAGGTATTTAATTATCATAATAATATTTTATCGATCACCAAGTGAGCATAGATCAGTGGTAGGTAAAAGAGGAAATGACGTAAAACGTAAATAAATACATGAACCACAAAATGTGACGCATTAACTTCTAATTTGAGATTAGATGGCAACACATGACTAAAAAAGATTAACGTATTACGAAACATACAGAAAAATATGGATAAAAATGAAATATTTGTACTCATGTGAATAAACGTATACGAGTTTTATTATTATAAAACTATGTCCCAAAAGGTGACAAGAAATGGCGGGTGTTTCTAGGGTTTGAATCGTTAGTTGAGGACGAAATGAAATAAATCTAGTATTAAAAAAACTACTATTTGTATGCTTAAATATGCTTGAAAAGTATGTATATACCATTCACCTAATGATGTGAGTTTCTAATGTATCTCTTCCGTACGATTTTCCAAAGTTCCCCTCTGAGCGACCAGAGATGCTGCCTTCAACGCACTTGATTGCGTAACAGAGAACGCAGTCACCCTCACGCTGGCAGCACGTGCGTCCGACGCCGATGGATGGCGTCATAAGCGAGCCCTTATGCAAATGGCTCTTCAGGAGGATCGGAACCACCGATGAAATCCTAGAGGAGACCCCGTCCTTGTGTCAGTGTTTCTGCAGGGGGACATGGAGGGAACGAAAGTGGATGACGAGGTGGGACCTCATTGACGATAGAGTCCGATTGCTCAAAATACTGAGACGGAATTGATGAGGATTATGCAAGGGAAATGAGAATAAATAGGTGTAAAAGAGACATAGATAAGGGATGTATACGGAAATAAGTCGAAAGAGGAAAGAAATGGCGAATAATGACTCAGAAAATTATTAGAAGCGGAGTTTTCGATGAATCGAAAAAAATTTTTTTGATAAAAATTAATACAGAGAGGAACAAAGAGAATAACTGACAGAACAACAAAGAACGAATAAATTTACTAAAAATTATCATATAAATGTAATTGTTCATTGGATTATAAGAAACTTGGACAATCTTAATAAGTATGAAAATCATCTTGGTAGCGTAGTCTCCTATTATCAAGGCTCCTATTATCTATGCATTGGGGTCTGCAAGATATGAATTCAGTATAAATGTGTCGACTGGATGAGGGATTATGGTTTGTGATATTGAAGTCATTGATTCGTAGTAAATGTATTGTAGTAATTAATAACTTTCGTATGATTTTCATTTCAGGTGGTCTTGTTGGGAATAACACACAATCTTTTAAATCGCGTGTAACATCACCAAATCAACATATTAATGATATTTTTAATGAAAATGAGAGACAGGACAGTTCGCAAATTGAATAACGATGATGAACGGAAGGTGAACGGAGTAGCACTAGGTTGAATGTCCAGGGTTCTAATATCGGTCACGTCTCATATTTTCATTCAACACTACATCATTAACGAGTTATGTATAAATTTGATCTTACAAAATGGACAGTTTTTCAGGAAGACTCGTCCTTAGCTTCATGATATTTATTAGATCTTGCATTTGTGATCAATATTGGAAAACAATTGAACATAAACCCGTGATTTGACGTAGTATATGTGTTTTTGTATTTTAAAATAAAAAAAGGTATATTTAAAACAGTATTTTAACAGCAATAATTTAATAAACTCCCCCTTCATGTAACATGCAATTAACTTCAGGAATTTTTATTTCATTCGTCTGTCTTATATCAGTGAAGTGTCAAATAACCACATGCCCGAGTGGTGTAACAAAATGTTGTGAGACGATATGGTAATGTCATGTGACTTGACGTGACATTACCTTTATGGAACCGAAACATAAAGAGTTATGTCACTTCGGCAAACTTTCGGGTCCATTATCTAAAAACTTCCAATTACCCATTGCAAGATGTTTTATTTACAAACTCACTGTATGTGCAATATTTAATTAGTGGTTGAAGTGATATGACGTCGCCCTGGAACGTCACTGTTTAACCTTTTTTATAATTTAGTTTAGAGAAAAATAGCACGATTTCGTACAAAAAAAAAGCGATGGCTGTTACTAAGTGACATTTCGTAGGAAATCACGTTATACCCTAATTCACCACTTAAAAATCGGAATTTCAGAGAATTTTTGTTTGTGAACTCTATAATATGAAAGTTCCTAATTATTTGTTTTCACAGTTAAGAATGAGTTGGCCAGAAAGGACACAAATGAAAAATCTGTACCAACATCTCTTTCGCAATTTCTTCACTCAATTCACGTTTAGATGGGAGATGCCTCGTAGTCTGAATCTTGCCATAAGACAATACAATATAAAAAATCGACATTACTCTAATTTGCTTTTCAGATATTTGAGTTATCAACGTTTCCTCTCAATAACCGAAAATATAACTAAATTAATTCGTGAGCCATAGAGAAAATTTGAAAAAATTCCATTTTACCTTAAGTCATCCCTTTAAAATCAGAATGTCAAAAACATCCTTAGCCTCATATATGTTCGTCCAGTTTTCCAGATAGATTTAAACATGACAGACAAATTAAAAAAACTAATAAAACTTAACCTTAAAACATGTTTACAAAGATAATTTTATATCCTTCCCCCATTCGAGGACCTGACAACACGAAAGCAACATTCTCACAAAATTACACGTTTCCATTTTTTTAAGTTTTTTTTTCTCTGCGTCGATGAAGTGTCACTCCGAATTAATCCAGTGCCACTTATTTCTTTAAGATTACTGACAACGCAGATATAAGAAATATAATGAAATAAGTAAAAATAATTAATTATAATGAGATTAAATTCAGTCCTCTTTCATATTTTTTGTACAGTTTCGAACTTCTAAGACCTTGCTCCACGAACAGCAGTTGTTTTTTCGTTACTTTTTGGCGTGCGTGACGTCCATGTTGAAAACAAGTGACTACTTTACAGGAAATTACCTTGCAAAGATCGATGAGGAACGTTCGTTTGTAGTCCAATGGTGAGAAGGTAGAATGGCAAAAACGAAGGAGATAATACTCTCTCTTTGTTCCTTGAATACCTTGTTTCTCACCATTCTTTTTTGCTGATGATTACGATTTGGTATAAAAATATCGTTACAAATGCTTTCAACAAAAAATATTTAATCCGTTTCCTTCAAGAGGTGCTTCTGTAAAACGGTTTCATTAAATACTGTTAACTCAGGGATATTCAAGACTTTTCGATGATCTAAAAATGAAATCTTAATTTATTTTCCATGAAACAATGAAAAATGCACAATCATATTACATAACTTATGTTTTAAGTAAGGTAATAATCTCACGTCATTGAATCGATAGGTAAAAAAATAGATAACACAATAACACTAGAAAGTGGTCAATTTCAATGTATCCTAATGTTCTTTAACATGATGAATCCAATTTTTTAATCGCAAAAAACACCTTGAAAACAGAAAATACGAATTAGAAAAAGATGGAAAAATCGGATTCAGCGTTTGAAAGTACATAAGGGAATATAGGTCTAGTCTTCAGAATAGACCAATTTTTGTGGGGGTTTTCTCTGTATTTAAAGGCGCTTTCAGCGATTTAAAAGAATGAAGGGTGATGGATTAATTATGTGTAATCTACTTCATAAATGTGATAATAACAAATGTGACAAAAATTTGCAAATATATTACGGGTTTTTTTCATTTCATACAAAGAATAATAACAAATCTTATAGTTTTTCAGTAGTGAGTAAGAAATTCAATTAAAACTCCGTAACGCAAAGGTAATTAATTGCCGAAGTCTACTAACAAAATTTTCATGTTCCATCTCTCCCGAGCTGAAATGAAATTTCGGGTAAATTTAACCATTTTCACTTCAATCAAACAGGCATCTGTCAACACCTCCTGGGAAATGCAGACACAGTTCTCTAACAACTAACTGAGAGCAGATTTCTCAAATTCGTCGTATTTGCATGCACCAATTAAGCGAGGAATTCTGTCCTTGTAATGAAACGTATTTCCAAGATGACGTCTGAAACCAAGACTACCGAACGCGAGTCTCAAAAACATCCACTTCCCGTCGGGTACGTGAGAATCTATTGTCACATTATTTCATAGTTATTACTAGTCGATAATGGCTTGTGGATAATCGTTTTTGGTAAGACACGAATTGAGTTTCCCATGATGATACAGACCACATTATCGTTAAGAGGGAACCGCGACGAAATTCTTGGGAGATGATGCTATGTAAGAACGAGGATATTTCAGAGACTGTATTTTGTTTAAACCGTTCACGTATTTAAGTAATATCTCCGTAAACGAGATTTTCTAGCTTAGTACATTGGTTATAGAACGTACATTAGCTATAGTTCATTGGAAAAAAGTTTTTGTTTAATAAAACGTTTGATTAATAATGAATTCTTTCCAAATATTGAATAGTACTACAATACTCATGCTGCCAACTACATAATAACGAAATAAGTTATTTGTTATTGACAGTCATGTATATAATTATCGATAAGGGATAAAAACACAACTCACGCTGCTAACTTTTCGAAAATTTATTTATCCTTAATTGGAGCTAGATAACAGTGTATGTATGGAGTGAATGTGTAAACCAACGCGGGTGGGTGGTCATTTTATTTATTACCCATATCTTTATATTGTAATTAGTTACAAGCATGTAGACTAATTATTGATAATGGTGAGGAGATAGTTAACTGTTAGTACCTTGTGTTATCTTGCCCCCATGAAGGATGAATATATTTTCTGAATGTTGGCTGCATGAATTATGTTTTGTTTTGGTCCTCTTCTCAATGTAGTTACCATTATGCATGATGATAGTGATAGTTTGGTGAAGGGTCGTTTAGGTGCTATGATAGGACAACAGTATCATGAGACCTTCATTGAAGAGATATGGCGATGCATGGGAATAAGCATTCTTCTGACCCATACAAGACGCGGAATGCATGAATTATGTCAAGGGCCTCGCTAGGGAGAATAATTCTCCTCTAAGGGATCAGACTGTGTCCAGTACACAACTCAGCACCTATGTACTTCATATGGGAACGGGCAATGAGATTACCCAAGAGTCAATATGGGAAAAGATTGAAACATGATATGAATATCCAGAAGGAACAAAAAATGTGAAGAATATCCATAAGGAGCAAAAAAAATGTGAAAACTTCCTTTTGAGACACAAAAACTACTCGTGTGGACACATGATAAGCAGTACGTCAATATAGGCAGTGGCGGATCTGGACCATAATCAAGGGGGGGAGGCTAACCGGGGAGAATTTCTGTTCAAAAATTATGGTTTTACAACACAAATTTTATAAATATTATCTTTAAATAAAATGAATAAAATAAATAATTAACAATCTGGTATTATTAATAACGGTAACAATTATTTATTAATGTTATTAATCTGGTATTATTAATAACAAATATATTATAATAACAATAACATTTATAACCAATTATTAATCTGGTAACACTTTACGATGTTTGCTATTTACCAACTTCAATTTTATCTGTTGAGAGCTCAGGTCCAACTAAGCCACTGAATATACGGGAATATATTTTGACTGTAGTTAGGTACAGCGAAGTTGCAGTAATTATAAGATTCAAAGAAATTATAAAATTCAAAGAAACATAAATGACAAAAATCCTACACGATTTAAAAAATGAATTACCTTCCAGCATTGCTTGAAACGAGTTCCGAACTGCACCAGGGCAGAGCAAATGTTTCTTTCACTCTTTAGATGCAAAATTAATTCAAATAGAAAACTAGAAATTTTTTTCGTATTCAGAAAAGTGAGTGAATATACTTACATCGTAAATGTAAATAACACAAGGTAACAATCTCTCACGATGAAATAGGATCACAATGTCGCCTTTTATATTGCATTACAAGCTTTTCTTCAAATTAACAGGAATAACGCCGTGTTTGTGAAACTTCTCTCTCTCTCTCTCTCTCTCATTAGTCCCAAAACACCAAGCCAAAACAGAAAAATCATTTATTTACGAATGATTCCCAGGAAAAACACAGTGGTGAGTAAGTTGAAGTAGAAAAACTGAAAACTTTGTCTACTTTTTCCAATACCATAGCAGAAAACCACTTTCGCAAAGTCATTTGTTAGTATAGCAATACGCACAATAAGCTTTAGGGTTCCTTAGAAAATGTTTGTCCCAAACGGCAGATCAACATTTGTCACCCTCAAGACATTAAACTTAAAATCATCAAATTTAATTTTTAAAGTATCTAGAAGAATGTTTCAACTATGGAACCATTTTTAAACAAATGACATAAATATTTTGTCGTGAACTTATGGAATATGCTTGCACTGAATCTTAAGAGAAAACACATACCTCTTCCCATGCCTCCCCCATTTTTAAACTCTGTCGATTATTCACCATGGACAACCGCAAACTAGAGATAAACATTAGGTAAAAAGTCAGAATACTTTGGTTCATCGAATGGGTTCATGAATTCAGTAGATCATATTACATCTTAAGATCTAGAACATGGCACTACTTGAAAAACATTTTACGTTTTGTAGAATATCATGTATATAAGGTAGTGAAAACAAGACTGATGACGAACAGAGGAATTACAGAAGTAAAGAATTCGATGTGGGAAGCGAATAAAAGTATTGGCTTAGTGATGCTATTGCTGGAATGAACTTAAGAAAGAGACGGTAAAGATATTCATAACAATAAAATCAGGTGCGATAATAAATGTAAGAAACGGACGTGAAAGTGAAACAAAGGAAGAACAATCAAGTGCTGAATTCCAAGCGCGTAGATTGGATAGAGAGAGAACATTTGTGCGTCTGTCTCAGGGTGCGTGTTGGCCCTAGAGAGTCGTCACAGAGGGACAGAAGGATGTTTCAAATCGGCTCAGGGGATAAAGCAGCTTGGAATAATCCAACGCTGTTCCACTGTTCCCGCACGGGATTCGGTACAGGTCGAAGGAGGTAGAGGTATATGCAAGGGATTCTCAATTTACATTGTTGCTCAACGGTCTGATAATTGATACTAATCATGTTGTTAAATAGCAAAAAATAAATATCCTTTTCGTATTAGTATTTCTCCCATGAATAATATTAGTTATATTCATAGCTGGGAAATTTCATATGTCTGGCTAAAACATTCCACATCATCTCCTCTAGTACATAAATGGAAACATAACCACTTCACAGACATTATGATACAGGAGATTCTGTTCAGAAATTGACCAATTAGGTGTCCAGTCATGTAAAGGATAGTATCGCTCCCTATATAGGATAATACTGAGGCTCGTAAAATTACGTAAAATGCTTTCAATATAAAAAAGGATTCAATTTTTTTGTGCTATGTCCCTTGACTCAAATTCAATTTAATACATAGGACCAATTGCTTTATTATTTTCTTAAATAGATTGCATCTTTTATTTTTATAAGATACGTTCTTTCTGAGAGTAATTAGATATTCCAAATTTCACCTTGAAAACCATTGCGGATCTCCCAAATATTATGGCATATTCCGGGAGCAAACTGTTGAGCAATAGGTATAAGTAAATTTTTGTTAAAATAGTTGTTATCCATTATAGAAGTATTCTACAATCCGAATAAAACCGAAAAAAAGTATTAGTTTTATATCAAAGCACCATTATTTACACCACATATACGAGGGAGAGTCAAATGAAAACTCTTATTATTTTTTCAAATTTTATTTATTGTGCATACACACAATAAACCTGTACCATTTTTCGACATGCTCAATGCATATCTGTCAACGTTTCCAAAGTACCTGAATTCCCGTAGAAAAAATTGTTTTGGGGAGACGGTGCAACCTCTCATGCACCGCCTGGCGCACCTATTCATCGGAATGGAATTTCGTCCCAAGAAGGTCTCCTTTTAGGGGTCCAAAAATATGGAAATCACTCGGGGAAAGGTCGTGCGAGTACGGTGGATGAGGCAGACATTCAAACCGCATTTCTGCGATTGTCGCAACCGTTCCACGAGCCATATGGGGCCGTGTATTGTCGTGTTGCAGAAGAACACCTGTCGATAGCAATCCACGTCGTTTTGTTCTAATGGCAGACCGAAGATGATTTTTGAAGAGGTCTGTGTATGTGTTACTGGTAACAACGGTCCCTCGCGGCGTGTAGTGCTCCAAGAGGACGCCTTTCTCGTCCCAAAAGAGGGTCAGCATAACCTTCCTTGCTGATGGCTGTGTTCGAAACTTCTTTGGTTTGGGTGATGTCGAATGGCGCCACACTTTGCTCGCTCTCTTCGTTTCTGACTGATGGTAATGTACCCAGGTTTCGTCTCTGGTGACGATTCGTGCAAGGCGATCATCACAGAAGCAGGTTCAAGGCGCCGCAGAAGTTCTTCACTCGCATCAACATGCCTCTGCACCCATCCTGCAGACAGACACCTTTTGAATCCTGAGCACATCATGCATAATGAGATGGGATGAACCATGACTAATGCTGTCGCAATGTCATCCAATGTCACTCGGCGGTTTTCCATCACAATGGCTTCAGCTGCTGCTGTTGTCTCGGGAGTCACAACACGGTGTGCCTGGCCCGGACGTTGAGTACCGGCAACATTTGCAAATTCCTACACCATTCATACACTTGCTGCTGTGACAAACACGCATCCCCATACTTGACCTTCATTGCGCGATATATGTCTATATGTTTCGCACCTTCACTTTGCAGAAATCCAATCACAGAACGCTGTTCGTCTCTGGTGCAAGTTGCTAGTGAGGCAGCCATCTTTATACTATTCCTACGTCAGTGTTTGCGCATCTGCACTGTGCTGCAAACTAGGAGACATCCCGACCTTATTTAAAACACGCGTACCAACTGGCGCCCACTTACGATTTTATATTACACTTTTAAGGTTTTCTGTTGACTCCCCCTCGTCCAACTAATAAGACATATTTGTATTTTACTCTCTATCAGTTAAAAATAAACGAACTTATTATATAGGGTTGCTAGACGTCACAACTATAATAATATTAATGATTCATCGAATTTTCCAAATTTCAAGTTTGTCTCCCAAGATACCTCTTACTCCTCTCAAAGCTTCTGCTTTAAAAACCACAGGCTTCAGTATTATGAAGTTTAAAACGTACTATCTGGCATTCCACCTACATTCTAGAATTTTTAAATACACATTATGTAGTTTATTTGGAGTTGGAAATGTGTTCACTCATTGGAATTTTAGTGGACGGAGGGAGTAGACAAACGTTTGTTTTTTTCTAAAACTAAAGAAAATTATCCGATATCTCGTGAAAAAAATCTACAACATCCTGACTGACCGGACATTCCCATTAAAATATAAAAATACGTATCGAGCGTCTTCAACATAATTTTCACAAGCTATCGTCACGTAAAAACCATAACTTTACAATTACTTTTCGAGAGATCTTTCATTACCATACGACAGAGATATGGTCTCTTTAATGAAACATGAGGAACGCTTTTGGTAATTGACGATTCAGGAAAAGGATATCTTTACACGCAACATTTCGACACGGAGGTTTTAATATAAGTACCAGCATTTGATGCATATCATTACAGGCTATGAGATAATCCATGTATTTCAGTAGAGTTTAATGAAAAAAACAACAACTTTATATTAAAGTTGGTCGGAGTGAAAAACAGTATTAGTGAACATTATATTCCAATCGAGAAAAGGAAGTAATTCATAAAGGGAAGCAAATCCAAGTTCTTTAATCTTTGGTTATTTCTGGTATTGCAAATTTCTGGACGTCCATTTACATATTTAATTTTTGTTCTAACGCCAACTTGGAGAGTGAGAAAATAGAATTATACAATGAACAGAATATTCATTGCGTCAACTCCTATATTCAGAATTTCTGAATGAATTTAGAAATTTAGTTCCGAAGTGAAGCAATAATAGTTGTATCTTAACTGTAGTCTATAATTACGTTGAATTAAAACTGAATGAACAATGCATTGGAGATTACGAATGAATCAGAGATACTTATTGGCATTGAACAATCAGTTTTGAAATTAGATGATCACCTTCTTATATGGCATAGGTATTCCTAAAATGGAAAATGCACATTACCAATGATGTTAAAAAACGCATTTGGTTCAAAACGCTATGACATGTTGTTTCTCTCAAGTGCTTCCTTTCTGCGCTTCGACATATAAACATTCAACTTAAGATTTCCCTTTCTTTATCATAAATCTTATTTCATATTGCTTTTTTTAAAGTTCGTTTAAGAAAAATACAACGTTGTATTACTCAACGCGTATAACAATGTAACTTCATGAAGCGTTACGATGTGGTCAAACCTATTAGTTTATTATTGTTAATAGACTAACATTATCATATTTAGTATTGTAGTTACTAACATTATCACATTGTTAGTAAATATTTCCTTAAAAAACGGTCCAAGGATTCAAGGAAACATACATTTGGGTTTATACATTTATGGGTTGTAGACTTCTACCAAATTCTTCCAGACATTTTACTTTTTTTATTTTTTTATTTTTTTATTTCTACCGCTTCCTAACTGATGCGCTAATATGTGACCTGGATCTTCAAAACATGAAGATATCTAAAAAAATCGTTAAATTTATTTCATATCATAAACAAATCTATAACGTTTTGAAATTCGTAGTATTACTATTAACCTCTGCGTACATCATAAATTGGCTAGTTACATTACATCGTAATCTAGTTGAAATGGAAAATTATTCTAATGAGAAGTGTAATGGTAAACCATTTTAGTTCATGCTCTCACTTTAACAGCATATGGTTATCTTCGAAATTACGCTAAATGGTAGAAAGCTTTTTCATCGTTTCCCGCGGACGCTATTAAACAAACGAGTACCGAGAGAGCGTGCATACTTCGTCGTCGCAGCCGGCCTACGCTGTCATCCCGGTGATCGCTTGTGGCGACGCGGACGCTGCCACCAGGTTAACCTGCTGTGCGGTTATGATGCCCGTCCGCCTCTCCAACCCTCGGAAGGTGTGGTAGGGTGAACTACAGTCCTTAATAGAGAGATAAACGACATGAACGTTGTGACATCCAATTGAGTCGGCAGAACACATCCCTCACCATTATGGTGGGAAAAGTCGGGTGACAGCTTGTTACATCCATTTTGACGCTCTTGTAATGAGACAGTATATGGAGATGGCGCTAAGAGTTAGGATAGGGTAGAGTGGTCGTAGAGCTTGATTTAACCAAGTGTTTATAAATTCGGTACTATATCAATAAAACTATTTTTTCTAACTTATCTGAACAATATAACTGAATTGACATAATTAATTTCATTTTACTTTGTTTTTCTAACCAATGTTAACAAAGAGAAAGGTTGGACACCCTTTTTCCTATGAGAATATTCTCTCTCAAGATGACCCTCTGAAGTGACAGATGCTACTAGGCACACCTCGATATATTGTTCGAGTTGTCGTTTCTCTCTATATTAAGGACTTCAGGGTAAACGAGCGGCTGCGGCACTGCGGAGCACCCATGCGACCGCCATTTGGAGCTCCGTGTTACGACGTTGCCAAATGTACTCGGGGGACATGCTGCGAAATAGTTCCTGTTATAACAGTGCTTGCTTCAGGAGTTGGACAAGAAGTTTAGGAAAGAACTCTATAAATGTACGAAAAAACGAGTTTTTATTTTTTTGGTCTGTTTGTTTTCTACAACTGCGGAATGAAATTAAGAAGAGAAACAACATAGGTTATATCCAAATTAGATGAAATCTTTCAGAATTTAATATATGATGGAAACAAATCCTGACATAAAAAGGCAATATCGGGGAGCAGCTAACATCTTCCACTACCTCAGGGGGAGAAAGCAACCCGTTACAACTTCTTGTGCTCTCTTAATTTATTATGGTAGACACCCGCTTTCTGGTGTCTCTGTTAGCAGCGATGGAATTTGAAATTCATTTTCGTTCAATCTAGTCTGTTGAGTTTGTTTTATTATGAATATTTTCGAATAAAAAAGACATATGATAATCAATTTACAACATTTGTTTAAGTATCATCGCTTATATTGATGGAGAGTAATCATACCTGTTTTTAATGTATATTTACCATCGTAAAAATAAAATATTGCAAGTCAAGAAACGCAATTTGCTATTTTCGGGCAGACTGTAATGTACTGCTATAGTGTATTGCTATATATTGGTGATTTCGATTATCTGCAATCGCTGATCATCGCAGTAAATCAAATTGCGAGAAAGTATTAAACTTTCCCTTTTCATTCAATTGGTTTCGAAGTGGCGAATTTAAGGGAATGTATTTGGTAGAAAGATATACATATTTCTAATATTTAATTAATGTCCACAAACGATTCTACTTGCAACTGACAGACATGTGGGAACCATTTTTCATAACAGAATACATCTATTCTGATATTTTTAAAATAGTAAGTACTAATATTGAGAAATTCTGATATACTCTTACCCTTATATAAAAATGTTTTTTGCTTAATTGATATATATATATATATATATATATATATATATATATATATATNGAGTCGTTCTGTAGTAGTACTAATACCTGGTTCAAGTCAAGTAAATTTTTATTTTCCATTGGAACGTTGTTTTATTAGAATATTAAATTAATCTCAACTTTATTATGAGGTGAACGAGAGAGAGTTCCATAATGCCATGCACTTAAATGTTATTTGGAAATGTTTGTGTTGTTGCATGTGTAAAGAATTTGAATCGTCAAAATAATGTTTATATGATACGTGATATGTACCGCTATTCAATGCAAATCATCACTACTTACTATTCGATGAGATTATTTTTTAACCTTTTTATGAAAAGCAAATAAAAAATACACGACAACAAGAAATAGACCATATGTTTAAAAACTGATTAAGAAAAAACAAAACCTGAAGCGAATGGGGTCACGGAAACCCATCTCGTAGAATTGACGCAATTTCAGTCGGCGGAGTCGACAAGGGTCCCAACACAATCTTTTTGCAAAAAAGTCTCACTGTCAGGTATTACTAAAAACATCTCACTTTCCACACGTAGCAGCTCGTCGGCTAAGTCTGAGCCGTCCACCCGAGGTAACATCAATCCGACAGCTGCCTCGACATCTTTTCAATAGTCGCTGGGTTTATCTACTGTAGGCGTCTTGATGATATATTGCCAGCCTGTGAGTGTTCGTCATCGCACTGGGCAGCGGGCAAGGACTGAGCAGCCTTCCGTGCATTAAATTCCCAACTTTTAGATTTTTGAGGAAGCAGCGACTCTAGGTGAATAAAGGTTCAGAAGGTAATCTCCTTCTGTGTGAGCTGATTTTAAAATAATCTTTCTGTTTATGGTGTGTGAGTGACAAATGCAATTACTTTTCTGTGGACAGTACGCCATAAGCACCTGAAATGAATAGTAGCTCTGCCAACTCAGCTTGTGACTCTTCAAGGTTGGAACAGTACTCCATGTTAATCAAATCACCGAAATGTTTAATTGTTTTCTTTAAAATTATTCTAACTGTTTTAAAACACAATAATATGAATAATAAATCAGAAAAAAACATAATTTAATTAGAATCTGTCAGTTAATAATATAGTACGAAGAATATTCAGGAACTCGCTTGACTCGTTTGAAATACATGAGAGCATGTAAAATTATGGCGACCGAGCACAACAGTTTCGTGATTTATGCATCTCACCTCCGAAAAAGTTAATTAGCTTTCTCGAATGTCCCATGATATATAGACAAAAGTGATGTAAAAACACTACGGAAAATATACTACAAATCGAAGTGAACTTCTATCACTTTTGTGATTTCAAATTTGGTCTATTTGATTTTTGATAAGTGTTTCCTCCATAAGATGCAATGGTATTACATCATCAATAACAATTGCAATTTAATGACCGGCGAGGTATATATTTTCAAGTTGAAATCACAGTAAGTACATGTTACTCTGTTTATTTGAGCCGATTTCAGATATTTTAGTAATTTAAAATTACCTACGCTAGTACTACATTAAATATTGATAAGCCTCTGATTAGTTTCTGACGAACTGAGACGACCACCAACATAACAATCTAAATCACGCATTGCTTCCCGCGTCAACGCATAACAAGCCAAGCGCTTCTCAGTCCTGTCAGGTAAATTAGAATTTACATATAATTTGCGTAATCACCTGAGGTCACTCTACTCCAGCATCGAGGTTGCCGCTCACGAACACCCAATACGCCCTCATTACCATTTACCCATTCGCGTTGTTTCAGTGTTGTTCAACTATTGCTCGCTCAAACAACAGTGTTGTTGCTCACTCAAATGTTTGGTGAATTCAGAGCAAAGCATTCAGTGAAATAAACTAGCAACTTTTTCATGTAATTATACGAGAATGAACATTTGGGGCTATGTTGCAATGTGAGTATTGTTGCTTATTTGGTCTTGACGATGTACGACAAGTGTGGGAATAAATGGCGTTTGAAAGTTTTCCAGAAATTGTATTGCAAGTGTATTTATTGAAGGGAACAGAACACTTCCACTAATAACATGTAAATGAATACATTTGCCATTGAAACTACATCGCACTTTCTTAATTTGAAATGTTTTGTGACAAGAATATTTGCTACAAAAGGTACTTTATAATTTATCATACAGGTCACGAAATATAACTAGATAAAATAAATGCATTCATTATTCATGATAATATTTATGCATTCTTCTAAAAATGTTTCCGATAACGCAATACTAAATTGCTTGTCTTGTTTCTTCCAACGAGATACTTCTAGTTTTTATACCTTCGAAGTCAGCTTTTAATCATGATATGTCTTTTCCAACAAAGAACATTCTAAGAAATTCCATCAAGATAAAATTTCTCATTTTCTCTTTCTCGTTCTTATTATGTTGTAACAAAGATATGACCTCAATTTTTTTCTCCATTGTTTTAAAAATTTTACTTCATCCCCATTTTCAAGCTCTTTCGTTTTCTTGTATTTTATTCCCTTCGTTTTTACTAGTTCTCACGAATTATAATTTTCAAATTTAATTGTTCGTTAGGTAAAGTCTTCGCCAACAGCAAAACTACCTCATAGACAGTCGACCGTTACTATCCTAATCTTTTGATGTGAACACTCCAATTTATAGGCGCTTAGGCTCCGGAAGTAAACAATCCTTTATCGCCTGATATTGTCAGAAATCCCATTGTCTTGTATAAATAAATCAATTTTTTTTTCATAACTATACGACGACTCATTATTCTCGACTGAGATAGACAAAATGAAATTTGAATCTCACTTTGAGATAACAGTCCCCCTAAGTACATAATTTCAATCTTAATTAAAACGAGGAGCGAATTATGAAAGACGCTCATAGACTTTCGTGAGCTAATATCGCGGCAACGGAACGTTATACAACTGGTTATAACTTTGTTTTATTCGTCCACCTGCGACAGGAAGATTGAGACGTCTCTTAATATTATAAAGTAAGTAGTTAGATTTTTTACAATATGATCAAGGAAATAGGATTTCTTGTAATTACATGTATAGTTATTACATATATAGGTTCGGGTCAACTCCGAACACCAGAAAACAGATTAGGATAGGTCGAGTGTTTCTACCTCTGGCAAATATATTTTAATTACTTCTGGTACTTAATGTATTTCAGCTAAGATCTGGTCTATCTTGTGAAGTAATTAAGACGAGCACTGACCCCCAGACAGAAGTTACTGGGTTTGATACCCTGTCCACTTTTCGTTCACTCTCACCCGATTAACCACAGACACAATATATAAAAAAATATACAGTTTTTTTTTCAGGGTAAGATCAGGGTGGAAATAGCGGAAAGCTGTGGGAGTGGAATAGGTGGTTTATTGGTAACACCCCTGCGATCTAAGAAGGAGTCTCGGGTTTCATTACCAACTTGCTACCATTTCCACCTCACCAAAAAATTGTCAGCCCCTTCAAAAACTTTTTCTTGGTTATATCACCTCCCATAAAAGACCTGGTCTGGAACACTAAAAAGTTCAAAGAGGAAGGAAATATTCTTCTGGACTGTGTGTCCCTTAATCAAATTTCCCGTTGTCTAGCCGTGTTTGTAACTCTTTATTACCTTCTTGTTTCCCATTCCCTGCCATCCCCTCCCTTCCTCGTCAATCCTCCCCTCCATCTGTTCTTTTGCAGCCCTAGGGACTGAAGGGCGCAAATCTGGATGAGCTTCGGAGAGGTGGAGAACGCCGTGTCCGATCCAATGCTCGGAGCGAAGGGAAGGGAGACCGAGCTTTCCATGAGGCTTGTAAATGGGATGAGAGTACAGGACTGGGGCTGTTAAAGGGAATGTTAGATTACGTATTAGAGACACGAAAAAGGAAGAAGCATTGAAGAGCAAAGAAATCAAACGGTGGAAGTGCTGTCGTGTTAGCTTTTGATAAATAATTTATCGCCGTAAGTCGTTCGTGGAGAGCATTAAAACAGCGTTGAACTGAAAAAAAACAAGGCTATTAAATAAATCAACACTTGATGATGAATGATTCTATTTGAGGGAGGAATTTTATTTGCACTACAGAATGTAATCTGGTGTTAAGTGGATTCAAATATTTTCTTTAAATACCCATTCAAAATCCATCCTGAGACGAAATGTAACAAGGGACCGATCATGTCGAAAACAATCCAGTAATTGAAGGAAATTATTCTAAGAGGTATATTTTTGTTTCAAACCGAGTAATGAATTATTTTGAAGTTAATCTTGTGGTGAGTTGAATACTTTGAGAGTTCAGTTCACGCAATATTGATGCGACTCCATCCAGTTTTTTAAAGCGGTTTACAACCATCTTCAAATTAAGTTTCTTTACTTAAAAATTAGAAATATTATATTATTGAAGAAATGGGTGTTCGGTTATAATTACAATCTTTAGCGAATAAGTATTTTTTGAAATTATTTTTCATGAGTTCAAAAGAAAGACTGTTTTTTTAGGAGACAACATTACCTTGTAATTTTATGAAAACTGCTCTGTAAATAAAGTACGCATAAAACGAGTTAGTGAGAGAGCTTTTCGTTTTAATGAATTTGAGAAAAGAACTCAAGATAAATGAAAAAGAAGAAAAAAAAAGGAAAGCATCCCAGGGTGAGAGAGGTTGGAAGAAAAGGTGCTAAGGTGTGAGCGGGAGCGAAGTGAAAGAGTACAAGTAGAGTGTGCAGAGGGTGCAAAGCTTAATTCGACAAGGACTACGTAGAAAGCCTTGTGCTTTCGGAGCTAGTGCGGCAATGCCCGCCGCCGTCGCCGTCGCTGTACCGCGTGGACGGCGCAGGGCGATAAAAAAAAGAGGAGGAGGACGCAACGCGGCGCGGCGCGGTGCGGTGCGGTGCGATGCGCTGATCCCACTTCGCAGATGCAGAGCACGCTTCTTCACTGACGTCGTCGCGTCCGCAGTTACCTCATCCCTTCCCCAAACACACACGTGCACACCTATCCTTTCTCCCACCCCATCGGCGAAACGTCTACCAACCCTCTTTCTAATGCAATTGCATACGCTTGCGATAAGAATCGTAACTATTTTGGGTTCCACGGTTGTTTTCATCCGATAATTCCTTTCTTTTTATTTAATCTAACGTAAGTGACCCGTGATATAGTTTATAGCATACTCATCGTCCACCTCTGGTTACGCTGGTTCAAATCCACTGCCCAAAAGGCAGTTACTAGTAGTTTCTGCGTTTTGCAATGTACGTGCTTAAATTTTTATAACTGATTTAAACGATACTTCATATGAATATAATTTTTCAAAAATGATTCCAATTTTTATGCATTTTTCATTCAGAAAGTCTAATTGCTATGCAGCAAACTGTTTAGATTTTAAAGAATTTGCTCAAACATTCATGATTCTCTATGTACTCGCCGTCAGACTATAAACCAGAAGCTGACTTTTTTTTCTCAGAGTTTAGGCTATGCGAGCTGAGTTGGCTACGAATAGCACTTCAGGGGTAAATAATTGAAGTTGAGTTGTCTGGAAACCTAAGGAACCCAGTCAAGAATTGTCGGGAATGCGGGAAGGAAATGCAACGTGTAGTCGGTAGAAGATGAAGTCGATCATGAATCGTAGTATTGTAGGATTCTTTCTGTTCTGAGTATGTAACTCTGCACAAATTATCACCATGCATAATCTATTTTTTTTTCATTATTTTGAAATCCGAAGAATGTTGAACCATCTCATGAAGTGACAAGGCAACCCCAGACACACCTATGGCATAGTTATTCTAAGGGTAAAATGATGGGGGTGTTGTTATTACTTTGATGCATCCCGTGGCTATTTTCCGTTGTTTTACATACACATTATGGTAACACCTACACATTACCCGGAAATCGAGTACGAAACTTTCGGCTTCAAAGGTGACATTCACCTTATACCGACTGACTCATGTGGTTGGGTCACATAGTTAAATTTCTCGAGGCATTATAGTATGAGAGTAAAAAGATCGTGGCGAATCGTGTGGTCTCGTTTAAGAAGGCAGGTAGAGGTGGATCTGTGTGATGCAGAAATTAAACAGACTTGAGTACGAGAGAATTAATATTNACAGCGGGACGGACGACGATCGAAAAGATAGGAAGGTCCCAATAGAAATCAGCATGTATCTGGAGAATTACGCATTGTTGTGGGAAAAAGCTAGGCGGAAGTACATTCAAGAGTATCCCATAACAATAAAAGAAATTCAGGAGGAGAGGGCCAAGACAAACCCGAGGCCGACGGAGGTTGGACCATGTTTCGGGGAAAAGCCTAGAGAAAATAGTCGCATGCCAATAATTATTGATGAACAGGGGAAACGCGTAGCGACAGCGTTCATGCTAGAGCCGACACGTGGGGTAGGTCAGGGAAGCGATGTAGAATCGCCGCGGGAAGGGACGGCGGTACGGACGGCGGTACCGGAGGATTACGGTCTCGATGATGAGGATTTTCTGGACTTTGAATAGATAGAAGCAGGAACGCCCAAATGCCTGTGGGGCGTACTTTTGGATGCGTTGGAGGGGGCATCCAAACATGTTCAGAATGGACATGGCGTAGGTGACGGGTGTGAGGATTATTGATTGGAATAGATGGTTTTGTGTAGTATTTTGGTAGAGTATTTGTGTTTGAGGACATGTATTAGGCAGGANCCCAAATGCTGGTGGGGCCTACTTTTGGGTGCGTTGGAGGGGGCACTCAAACATGTTCGAAATGGACATGGCGTAGGGACATGGCATAGATAAGGAGCGAGATGATGGAAGGATGGGGAGAGATATTAAGTGATATGTGTGGATTTTGGGATTATGAATGTNTCATTTTACATTCACTAACTATCAAGTTTATCACCATTTACCTTACCAAAAAAATAAACATTCACTGTTTTTAACTCTATTCAACTTTAAACTACAATTACACATTCATTTCTTGTAACAAAGTTTAGCACTGANATTGAGATGAAGAAGCACGAGATGTGTTTTCGAGTGGAGGATTATTGATTGGAATAGATGATTTTGTGTAGTATTTTAGTAGAGTGTTTATTTAGATTGTGTCATGTATTAAGCAGGAAGGTCCAAATGCCGGTGGGACCTACTTTTGGGTGCGTTGGAGGGGGCGCCCAAACATGTTCAGGAAGGACATGGCATGGTGAGGTGTTGATTAGGTATGACGTGTTTTGAAAAAGTAGATATGTGTATTTTGACGAGATTTTTGATGAGAATGTGGGGAGTCGTAGTTGAGGAGTTTAGTGGATTTAGAGTTGGATAGAATTTTTTGGAATAGTATGATATTTTGGTGAGTTGATTGAGGATATTGAGGATTTGCGAGGAATATTTTGGGGAGTTGTTGTAGAGAATTG
>NNCF01127820.1:263120-311656 GCA_002313205.1 Laupala kohalensis
TTTAGTCTCCAATGCAATATTCACTAACTGTTCCACATCCTTCATTAGATGATAAATGGTTCGAAGTTCCATGTTCGTTATACTTGCACATTTGACAGAGGATTTGATTTTTTTTGGAGGAGTATTATGTTTTTTTGGAGGGTGGGGGGCTTTAGGGTTCGTCAACGGCAAGGTTATTAGAGTCGATATAGTTATTGATGTTACTCTTACAGTAAAATACATATACAAATATTTAAAAACTTAAAAACAAAGAAATAAAATTTTTCGTCATTGTTATCTTCAGTTTCGTAAATATGGATACCGAAAATTGAAATGTTCAAGGTCGTGTTTACTTCAATATTTTGTTTTTTCTCTGCACAGTTCACTCGGAAAGAACCAATAGCAGTTGTAATTGTAGTACCGCTCTTAAATTTACTCTGCTCTTCAAAATAATGTTATTTCCAAATGTTTTTGTATACCCACTCTCACAGTTGTCCAACTGCTTGAATGGAACGCAGTTTGTCCTCAATTTGTTGCTAATACTGCTCACAGCTTGGCTAACATTTGATGTCTGTTCACGAACATTGGAATCCAATTACACAAAGTGGAGGACCATTTGATCAGGAATTCATTGAATGGTTGGGCATTATGTCGCAGTCCTAATGGAAATGGGAGAATGGACTTCATCGAAAGAGAGTTCGCATTCATGTTTCGGTAGAGGTTCACTGATTTATTGCCACTCCCCAGACAACGTCTGTCTCATCTTGAGATAATTTGGTGAAATTTTATATTGCTGAAAAAGTTCACCAATATCTTGGATGATCAAACTTTACTCAGATAGCAAATATGCTAAGTTCGAAACAAAACACGGATAGTTTTTAATAGTGAAAAACAAAGATGGGAAAATACCGATGTAATACTAGGCGAAACATGTTCATATGGATTAAGAAAATATTTACAAACTTGTATTCGAACCGTGGATATTGTGATTAATTTTTTAAAGAAATCCATTTCATTACCGTTGCACTTCGATATGAAATGAGTTTTGAGACCATGCATGATAATAATAATAATAATAAAATTATTGTCAAAAAGCAGTTACAAACTGCGTATGACAACGCGAAGAACCACAATCTAATTTACTCTCCGGAAACAAGAAAAGGACCATCCCATCAACTCCGATGAAGGTCCCTAAGGCAAAAGCGGATTGGAAATTTAAACACACACGGAAAAAAATAGCTAATTTATCGGCTGCCAGCTGCACAAACTACACATGAGTTCGCATAGCTAACATTCGTCTGCTATTGCGTGAATTTTAGTCCTTTTGTACCACAGCGTACAGCATTAACTCTCACAGGAACATATAGCAAACGATGTTGCCAACCAGTTAGCATGCAATATTGATTCGACGAATGTCGACGTCGAGTCATCTACATGATTTCTTCCCTGTATGACTTTCTTGACAATATTAATTTTTATTACAACTCCATTGTCTTACCTACTTTAATCACAGGCGTATTGCAAACGTTCTTTTTTTTTCGACGTCCGCGTTCAGGTATCCGACATTGTCAGTATTCGATCCACGGATCTTTCCCTCTGAAGGCGCGACCGCTACCACTGAGCTACTACAGTATAATGTTTTATTATCTTTGTTACGCTGTCTAAGAATTGGCACCATAGTATTCGTACCATGAACAGTAAATAATTAAAATAGTAATCATCTCAACATCTTGAAAAATATATCTTTAAATACCAAGAAAATAGTTTTTATGTATCCAAACGCTTCTTTATTTTGAATATACTTGAAATTTGTTTATTTTATTAATACATTTGAAAATATTATTTAAAATAATAAATATGTATTCGCCAACATTAACCTTCAGAAATTCAAAATATCATCAGTGTACGGCTGTTAGACGTCAAGAAATCACTGTCAATATTCGTCGTCTAACCTTCAAATTTCGGGCTACGCAACGTCGGGATGGCGTCGTTTAGTTGTTGTAATGAATCATTTTGTTCAAGTAAACAACTATTTGTAGTTGCGAAAGCCATGGTCGATTTGACTGCGTAAAGCAATTACCCAGACTGCGCCACCTCAGTCATGAGTCAACGAACCGAATGCATAGGAGCCATCGCAGCCGTATGTCATTTAGCGGCAATTACGAACGAGATCGGCGGCGAGGAATAAACAACAGTTCTAGTAGCTGAGTCAGATTTGTGAGCGGGGATGAGCTGTTACGCGCAAAACTTTTAAGCTATAGCTGTTGATATGACTTTCTTCCTCCCAGACAAAGAAGCGTTAGCTTCCACAGTGATAGAAAATTGGTCTTGATCAGAAGAAAACTCCTTTAGGGCAGCTACAACATAAACTGTAGCAGCTAATGGTGCTGTTTGTTCGCTAGACAGCCAACGCGTGAGCTATCAGCTAACTCTAGGTTGAGCTATTTAAATTATTTTTTTCCCGTGCACTCCTTGCAAAGAATAAAAAGTAAGCTACGTGTTACAATATAAACAGAATACCAACAAGTTTGTATCTGTTGTATCTGTTGGTGTTTTTTATGTGTAAAAAATGTTCACAAGCACGTAATATAATCAAACTAGATTAATTAGAATATATTGTTTGTTAATCGCCTAAAAAGCTATTAAAACAACTCATACATTAATTAATTATGTTATGTTAATTGAAAATGAGAGACGGAATGCCGCAGATGGTAAGCGCATGAGCGCGCTAAGATGAAAGCCCCGAGTTCGAATCTCGGTCCCATTTCCCATTTTCATTTAACATAACATAATTAATCTGTTACCTGGCGGTGAGGTTCACCGCAATTTAAGAGATTTCTATCATATATTAATTATTACGAACGACCGGCTCCCCTAGGGATGAACTAGAAATCAGTATTTTCTAATATTGAATAAAGTACAACTAGATACTATTTGAATATGGGACCCTAATATACCGCTATTTCAATCCAAAACACCACTATTTTATGATTTTATCAATCGTTTGAGGTGTTATCGGGGAAAACATGGAGATGTTAACTTACAAACAATTATTGCTCGCACAATATTATGAAATTATTTTATTCCTCAGACATAACAAAGGGAAAATATGTATTGGGAGTAACTGCTAGTTTTAAATGTGTTTTATAGAGGGAAAACTCCTGGAAAATTGTTTTATATTTTCCCATCACTTAAAAATTGTTTGGAGTTTTCAACGGGTACTTGAGAGCTCGTTCCCGTATGTAGGTACCTCTAATTTTTAATCAAGTTAGTATGCTGATATATTTTTGCAAAGGACATCAAAGGACTGAAACGTATGAAGGGGTGGGGGAAAGCTTGGGAAGGAAGGAGCACTTAAGGGATGAAAGGACGAGAGGTTGGGGATCCCGTAGAGAAGATGCGATGCTGTGGTTACATTGGTTGAAGAGACTTGGCGCAGCGCAAGCAGAATGGAACAAAGGGTACGCTTTATGGTATGAACAGTCTAGTATGCAGGCGACGGATGAATTTATCACTTTCAATTTCGATAAATTCGTAAGTTTTTCAGATTATTAATATTGGCTTCTTTGTCTTCAGGGATATGAGCGACATAAAAAAGAAAATAAATTAAAGGAACACAGGTGCAGAAATCTCCCTGAATTAATTGGGAATGGGTTAGATGAGAGTCGTTGAATTTCGTTTGAACAAAAGTATTCATTTAAGTTATGTACAATTCTTACGTTAAACGGTGCACACTTTTTTATGATAAAAGTTTATATTTCGTAAGGGAGTAGAAAGAGAGAGTGTTAAACGCATCACCTGAACGTCATAGTAAAACATGTACCAATTACTTTCATAATCTTTTTAGTTTTGAAATGTGATGCATGTTAACCATTCCTTTTGGCGTGATGTGTTTCGACAAACCAAGGTCAGAGTCATTCAATCAGAGACTATTTTATTGTCTTTTACCTTTCCAGTCACTGCATATTTTGTATTCTTTTACTTTTTTATTTTTTAACTTGATTTGTTTTTTTGTTTTGTTTTTTCAAAATTTACACGAATTGAAACGAATCACGGGTAATACGGGGGATATTTACCGCCTGTGATGCAATAGTGGTAACATCTTCCTTCCACACTTTCTTCAGACCGTGATCATTTACACATGTTAACCAATTGAGAGTCATATTGCTCATAACTAATCCCACTCCTGACCTACATCATTCAGACACTATTGACTCCAATAATGTGCAACATTACGTTTATTATTCCTTTCACTTGAATGTGAATTGAGGATTTACCTGAACCTCGCCACATTATTACAATAAGTGCATGTGTATGGTAATCAAACAATTCCACTGATCCGTGTTGTTTTATGCGTTTAGACGTACATGTCTTTAAGGTACTGTCGTTCTGTGTTCCATTCTGAATTAACATATTCAAAACAATTTAATAAAATTATTTTAAAAATTATAATTTTTATTTTATAATGTGTATTGATCAATGATGCATGCCAACACCAATTTTTACTATAAAACTGAAAATAACTATCGCGGGTTAAATCAGGTGATAGTAATGATTATGCTCGAATTCTAGTCCATCCTGTCTTAATGTTAAATCATGTTGTTTCAGTGGCTAGTATTTACACTTAACATATTGTTTATCATCATGTCGTGGAACGAGAGATGAGTGTGTCAAACTTTTGTCTCCTTCCAAATAATTGGACAAATCCTATTACAATTAACGTACATTATATAATCTAATTTTAAAAAAAATTAAAGGTGTAAGTCTCGAAATATTTATTTAATTGGACGTATCTTAGCCCGCGGGCCAATTCGTGTACACTTTCAATCGATCGAGTCGGTATGCGATGGGGTTTGGCAAAATGTTGTCCTCCGAATAAAACTAATGGATCATATTTATTTATTTTAATATTTTGTATTGTAATAAAATGTTTTCATATTAAAATGTATGACGTGGTAATTCCGGACACAATTTACTATTTTCTCCGTTCGGACGTGCCAAGGCAAATATTATTTTCGACAGCAAAGATTTATGACACGAAATTGTGTTTCCTCATAACGTTATGAAAAATACACTACAACTCGCGGGCCGTAAAAATTGTTTCGCGAGCCGTATATGACACGCGGGCCAAAAGTGGGACTGCACTTTTCTAGACTCTTATTTTAACCTTCCATGTAGCTTTGCCATGTAAAAACGCGTCCCTCGGAAGTTTAACCTTCCACGTGAACTCACTGAAGAACCCATGAGAGCATAAATGCCAGCGAACACTTTGCCCAGTGAGGTGAAGATGCAACTCGAAAGTACACACCCTGCTCTGATGGATAATTGAACTATTGTGTTCTATGCCTTGCTGCAAACATGGAATATGTTAGGAATTACACTATTCTTCACAACGTTAATTGTTGAGTATCAGAAGAGATCAACACATATCTAACCATAGTACTCCTGTTTTAAAAATTTTGTTCTACGTCGTCATTATATTTCCTTGTTTCTTGAGAAGAAAAGATGACATATTTGATAAGAAGCATGACATTCAAAGTGGACAATTACATTCCTTTGTATCGAAAAGTGTTCCGGGTTCATTGAGGGAAGCTGAAGTGAAGTAGATATACTTGAAACGTTTCCAGTATTTTGAAAAATAATTGTATTTTTCATGTTAATTAGCTAAATTTTCGTTTCGAAGAAACGATGACGCAATTAAAAATAATTAATAATTAATCTATGAAAAGATCAATTTGAAGTTGAAATATGTGTTAACGAATTAAAAATGTACATTTTGTTACGAAAAACTGTTATTAAAAATAAAACGAGTTATGATTTAAATGGGAGTAAAGATTTAAAATCAACATTCGAAAATTGGAAAATGTCGTTTTTCTCCTTCTTTTGCAACTTCTAGCAAATATCATACATTTCAATAGCAAAAGAGTAAACTATTTATATAAAATACCAAATTTAAAATCAGTTCTATTTTCACAACTAAATCTTCATCTTCTCAAATTTTTCCTTTGGTTGATGAAATTTTATTTTTATGTTAACAACTATTATATTAATAAATAATATTGATTAGTGCCAAAACAATCTTAAAAGGTCTAAGAGAGCAAAAAATGTGAAAATTGGATGATAATACGAATTTATCACCAGGTAATATAATCTTCACTGACCTATAATACTGGTAATTGTGGCTAGTTATTACTAAGAAGATAATGTGTTTGCAAATGATTTAAATCATTATTTTCCTTAAACTTTATAATGAAAATTGACACCAATATAGTATTTAAATGACAGATCTTCCACCGAATAAATCGGGTACATCGATGATTCTTCCCTGTTACATTGGAAGGAGAGAATTTTATCACCTGACACAGATTCTTCAGAAACCGCAAAAAACCGTTCAGCTCTGCATATCGCGGCACCCTTCTCAGCATCGAGGGTGAAGCTTGGAAGAGCAAAACTTGAAGGGAGCAATTACCGGGAAGTGTGCTCGTCTCTCAGGTTAGTAACTCCATGTGTGTCTAGAGCTATGCTTTCACTAGTGTGCATCCTTCCGTCCCTTAATAATATCCATTCCTCTCTCCGTTTCTCTCCCTCTCTCGTATCCTATCTCACGTGCTTCACGCATGAGTCGCGTACACCACGCAACCCTATCCTCATTTTCACTCACTCTCAGCACTCCAATTCAGTATGCGCGACATCCTCACATTATCCTCACATCGCTCTGACGCCGTGTCTTCACCACGCTCGCAACGTTTGGAGGACCTCACCCTAACTCCGTTCTTACATCTTCAATTGCATTTGCAAATAACTTCTATAACTTTAAACAAATTTTACTAAAATATCAAAAATGTTTTATAAAAAAATAGATAAGTCATTTTCTTTCCTTTTTTCACTGATTAACCCAAATGCTTTACAGGTGTGGATGTACTATAAAAATGTACTAGCTAAACCCGTGCAATTTATTCGCACGGGAAATTGAAAAAAAAAAAAAAACTAATACACGAACGTTCATCTGTATTTGGCAAGACTTTTTTATTTATCTGAATATTATGCAGATACTACTTTATCCCTATTTACTAATGTTAGTAAGTTTCACACGGTGTCATATTTTTCATTAAACAATGTAAAAAAAATACATAATAACAGTGATTAGTAGAATATATTAATACACAATAATGACATAACTCATGTACAATTTCCTACGAACATTATTTGTACTTAAACCGCATAGAGAAGTTACGAAATTGTCTATATCTGGAGTATTCAATTGTACACAACTTTTCTTTTTCAAAAGAAAATCTTTATAATCCTTGGCGTTATTCACTAATTTGTAAAGTAAAATAGTTTTCTTAGGAAGCAACGTTATAATTATTCTTAGTTTATTCTTTTCATGTGTTCTGATATTATGTTATGTTCATTTTGGAAATAAATCAATGATCAGTAAATAAAAATAGTGTGTACCTATCTTCTCAATAATTACAGGAACAAGAAATTAAATAAAAATAAACTATTTTTTCATAATCCATGGAAGGGATGGAAATTGAGATATTGAATGTATATTTCTATTCCTTTATACGACGTCAGTCTCTTATGTAATTAAGGAAGTTTGTGCGAAAACAAAACATTTTAAAAAATTAATGACAATGTTTACTCACCCATGGAACTATATTTCCACTTAACTCCTTTTAACGTTTATGAAATTACTAGCTGAACACCTGGCGTTTCCTGGGATTTTTCTTTTACAATAATCTTCTTTTACTTAGGAAAAATGAAATATACCTAAATAGTAATATCAAAAAAACGTTTCCGGATATTTTTAAAATATGTTCAGCATCCTAATTTTTCAAATTCATAATAATAAAAAATTAATATAAAACTTGACTGTTTACACTACATCTCGCCGGAGCCCCAGCGGTCGAATATTCGCTTCCGAGGCATGGCCATTTCATTAAAATTCTTGTAAAATCTAAACTATTTTGTTGAAACTTAACGACGTTACTTATCTTTTTTAAATGCATAAAACATATAATCCATTTAATTTGATGATGATTTTTTTCCTTTTTAAAATTACTTTCTCAAATTGAAGTATTATAACACTTCTATTTTTTATAAAATTTGATCGATAATTTATGTTAATTTTTGTTGGTAGACGTATACTATCGCGGACTTTTTTGTAGAACTTTGAGGCAAAAAATATTGCCTTGAATAGTTGTCACTTATCTCTAACCATTTAGGCGGTGTAAACGAATATTCCTCTTTTTTCTCTGTTTCATCAACATTTATGGTCAAAATAATTTTCTATCTTTCTTTTCACACATTTAAAAAATAAAAAACTTAGTCTATGTTCATCCTGAACATCTTATATCTTTCCAAATTTCCTCACTATCGGTTCAGTAGATTTGTCGTGATTAAGTAAAAGACAGACACACGCTTTCGCGTTAGGTATTTATATATTAACATGGAAGAATGGATTATGGAATGTGGTTTCCCTAAGAACAGTATTTGAATAATTTATCTATTTTTAACTATTTAACTATGTGTTTGCCTTGACATCATAACGTTTAATAAAAATCGCTTGAGACAATCTTACTATTCTACTATCCTGGGTTTATACGATCTTGGTCAGACGTGTAAATTATTGGGATACAAGTTACAGTATTTTCAAATAAATAAGTATAATATCGTCTTTTCTAGATTCTGTTATCTCGGAAAGGAAAAGGGAAAATATTAAATAATGGGGAATCGTCGATACAACTTTTTTTTCTCTAATGAACGAAAATCCATTTGTGTGATTTGCTCCGTGAGGTTCGCAGAAAATAGATGAAAAATCTAGGGAACATTTGCGTATTAATGTATATGATGATTATATTTTATACTTTTAGGTTATCCTAAAAGGCTCGAGTAATAAACTTAAAGTAAATTAAACTAGTGTCTATGAACACGAGGATAAGGTGAGAAAATGATTTTAGTTGTGATATTTTATATAGTATTAGTTCGTTTTTTTAGTTCCTCATATACGTAGTATATAGAAAGTATTGTAATCAAGAAAAAAAATCGCAAACGAGATTTTTACGTAAATATCCATTTTGGAGACCCCTGATTGAGAAAAAGTTGTTTTTGGCTGGACGACCGTCCATCTGACCGTCTGTGCGCAGCGATTCTGAGTAAATGGATGAATCAATTTAATTCATATTTGATATTTACGGTAGAATCTACTTGTTGTCGATACACGTGCTCTAAGTATTTTACTTTAAAACAAAGGGTATTTTACATGGTCAAAGCACTCTTTCGAATATTTCTCAAAAACACCTCCAACGATTTTCTGTAAGCAAAATAATTTCTTTCTGTTACACATACATATTAGCTTACTGTTTTAAGAAGCTTTATAATATTTAGCAGTGTAAATGGACCAAGTAGACGTAGAATACACTTTTCCTAAACTGAAATGAAAGATATTATAATGATAAAATACATAAGAGGACACCAAACGCACCTCAGATACGAGAATACATCAATTTCTGTCTACAGCGAAATTTTATTTACATAATACTTTTGCAATATTATTTATCACTCTTTGCTTCAGATTGAAAAACGTATATGAGAAAGTATGCGCAATGATTTTATTCCACTAGTTTACCTAAGAGTAGAACATAAATTACGTTTTAGGACAATGATGGTATTTGGTGCTGAGAGAAGTCGTTTGATGAAATTTGAATGATGAAACTTGATTATACAGGAAAATGTTTGCATTCTTACATATCTATGAACATTGATATTTCACACAAACCATGGAACTGAGACGTATCGACTTCAGGACAAGTCAGGTGCAGGACAACTCTAATAGGCGCATGAAAGCAACCCGCTTCGCATGCAAGTAATTCGGTACACTTCAGTACTCCTAGTTTAGTACTTCCAACTTCTCGCATTCCAACATCTTACGAGATTCAGCACATGGTCACTCTCAGGGAGTCCTTACCTGCAAATATCACGGGTTTTACTCTCTATACTGTCAACTTTCCGTCGAAATACATAAAATATTCGTTATTTTCATCCCAAACGGTCACACATGCAAAATATATTACAAATTAGAAAACCGTGAACGTAATTGTAAGTTGATTCATATTTAGTATCAGATGACCGACTGGATGTGCTTCCTGGTTCTTGTTGCATTCGTTCTTCTGTCACAGTATTCACAGCCATTTAATTCCATGAACATTACTTAACATTTGCCTTCAAAAACCGCCAGAGCTATGATTTTCACCGAAACCTATCGACCTATTTTCGAAAGAAGGATTATTTGTAAATATATAATATTTTATTTAATCTACACAAATGTTACTTTCATGAACACGGACATGAATAATGACATTTTGTCGGATATAAATGTTGATAGGATGCGAATCGAACACAGGACATATGAACTCTTAATTTAACCCACAACGTCTTGTAATCTCATTTGCCTTGCTTTACCATATGTTAGCTCACAACAAGGCAAAATTTCAGATTGGTAGATTGATAGACATTCAAATCCTGTGAGGGGTGTGGAAGTCAGAAAATAAATTTCACACTTTCTCTCTCATGATCCGGTAAATATGATACGAGTCAATTATTGTAACCATTCCACTAAATGTTCTTAATTCTAAAATGAAAAAATGTTCTAAATTTTTGCAATGAAGGAAATTTCTTGTGTTACTTTTTTCAAACATTAAAAGCTGACGACAATATCATAAGAAACGTATAATCAGTGAAATACTCTTACATTTTGATATTAATACAATTTTTAGAAAAAGGAAGTATTTTGGGATGAAGAAACTTCTTCACGAATGGCATCGTTTTATTACTTTTTTAAGTTTAGAAACTACAAGTCCTAACTTAAAATTTGTACATAATCAAATTCACGTAGTAGAGAAATGGTAAAGGATAACACGGTGACCTAGAAACAGTAAGATAGAAATGTTTGTCCTCATATTTTGCTTAGTAATGTACTGGTACGGTTCTTAAAAAAAATTACGAAACATTAAAGATTCCCATGTTGTTTTAACTCTATTTCATTGACATCCAAGATAAATTTGATCACCCATATGTTATTTAGAAGATTGATGGAAACAAAAGGGTAGATTGATGGAAACAAAAAGAAAGAAGATTGATGGAAACAAAAACCGTCTTGAAAATATGCATTAGTGTCGAGGTGAAAACGCAGGGTGTTAATAAAATTTATTGTTTGGTGATCTATGAGATTAAATTTATAGCTTCATATTGTTTCTCCTTTTCTCTGAAATAAATTTTCACGTTTTAATTTTTTAAAATTTATTTATTAATTTACTGCCGAACTACACAATATAAAGTGTATTAAAAACCGGGATTCACGTCATCGTCTCTAAAACATGAATTTGATCGCATCGTTCTTTTAAATGACCCTCATATTCATGAATATTGGACAGTTATTAAGTTCAACGCAGAATTCAATCTTGAAGTTCTATACCAACATCCATTCCTCTTTCAAATACTCTTCAAAACGTATATAGAACTTCATCGGAGTGCGGACATTCATTTCTATGTACCGTTTTCGATTGGCAATTGACTATGTGCTCAGTGGAGGGATAGAGGACTCTTCGAGAGCTTTCCAACCAGTTTCCGGTTCCTACTTAACCCTCAGGCGCCCGAGTGACCCGACGACGAAGGGGGTGCCCAAATCATATTCGCTCGTGTGGCTCCATAGGGGTGACAATATTATGGATTACATGAACATACTTACGAAGAACTTCAAACTAATACGTTATTTTTTGGTAACAAAACTAATATATTATTTTAAATTAATATTTAAACGAATTATTAATAGAAAATTTATCACCCCAGGATACAAACAAATGCGAAGTAACCACGGTTGTCATGTAAAATAAATATGCCACGAAGCAAATATGCTGAAATGGAAAATGGAACTCGCATAGCGTGCTCTGTAATACTACGGGAATACCAGTAAAATAAATTCTGACAGCCATACGTTGGGACTGTTTTGTTCTTTTTTGAACGTTACAGAATTTGAGTAATGTTGAATCCAATCTGTCACATTTTTTAATGTAACGATAAAATGACTTTTAAAAGTAACAATAATTCTAGTTGACTTTCACGTTAGTCAACTATGGTTTAGATCTCATGATTTTTAACGTCGCCTTATAAGAATTATTATGAATAATAATGATTTATATTTTTTTGTCGGTGGAATTGAATCGGGTATCGATTTTGTTTCAACTCCCATCACGTTAATGGGTTTTTAACATCTTTTTGCTGGTTAATTGAATTCCACGTGTTCATTTTCTTTTAAATACTTGCTCCCAGGTATTAAATATCGGTTATACTTTTCTTGGAAGTTAATAGATTAAGAACATAGCTCATGTTTTTCGAGAAATTTTCATCAAAGTTTTATCAACCGTTCAAAGGCATCGTTGACGTAATCACGGCCCTAGAATCGTGAAGAAATAATCTTTACTAGAGATCGGGATCCGGTTTCCGCACGAAGTGATAAAAAAATTGCCGTTCAGACGTGCGATGTTGTTTAACTTTAACACTGAGGCAAAGACTGGGCATTGCCTTTCCTTCTAACAACATTGCCTTGCTTCATACGCGGTCTGTCACTCACACGTCTGAACCGCACGCAATAAAGACTGTCCGCTGTCCACGTCACTGCCTCCAGCTTAGATACAGCACCAATTCACTTTCCAGCGCTGTGATTCATCGTTGACATTTGAAGGCGAATGTAAAGAAGACTAAAAAATAGACGATCCTCAAAAGGTTGCTTAAGAAATTATCAAGTTTTCTGAAACGCATTCTATTAAATGTAAGAATAGAATTAGTGAATACTATTTGAAAATTTGTTGTATCGTAGAGTGTTGGGGGTGAATTGACATGAAATATTTTGTATACCTACGGATATGGTAGATGCTGGTTCACAGCTGAAATTATCTAGCTATTTACACATCACACTAATTATTTCTCTTCACTGAAGATAGTGTAACTCTTACATAAATAATGTCAATGGTACCACTGCCTCCTCTGATGAGTCAAACACGTTTGTGCCTGTTCATAACTCATTTTTTTAGCGTCATGTTAATAATATTTACCAACTCAATAATATTTACTATCTATCAGCAGGTCCGAAACTATGCCCCTCACTTCTCCATCTCTTACTTACACAGCACATTTGCCACTAATAAAAAGATGAATTCTTTTAGGGTTTAGCAGTCTATCTGGATGTTCGGGTATTTATAAAATAGTTTGACGTGAGCTTGATTCCAATATCTATTCGAAACGTACCTAAAAATCCTCCCATTGTCCTTACTGAATCTACAAAGTTTGTAGCTTAGACTCAACATCTTACAAGCAAAATGAGAGATAGAACATTGAAGAACCATTTCATAAATCTATCAGCGTATTAATTATCTCCGTTGCTATGTATCGTTCTTCGACTGTAGCTTCTCCATTGCGATGCGACGTAGACTCTTCCGACTCCACAATCTTCGCCAACTCCGGTGTTGCTAATAATTAAACACGCGTGCCGCTCACCGCTTGTTTTCACAGCGCTCCCTGCGGTAATTGCGTAAAAACGGGTCATTAAACACTCTGCTGCGGTGAAGGGGTGAGGAAGGGAGGGGCGAGGAGAAAGCGCTGGCTAACATTGCGTAAGAGAAGGGGAGGAAGCAAGCAGAGCACAAAGGTTGACGAGAGAATGGCTGGCGAATGGGCACTAGCAGACCGTTAGCACGGGACTTAATTGGCCAAACTCGCTGCCGGGTCTTCCAGGTGAAGCGTTTTTGGAAAGAATGAAGCATGAACTTTCTGTTGCATTCGGCAAGTGATTCTAGCTCTCGAAAAGGGGGTAAGTTGTGCGGTAATTCTGTGAGGTAAGGCTTACATAGAAAATAATTCAAAACAAATATATTAATGTGACCATTATAATGTGGTAATTGTATGAAATAAAATGATCAAAATCCATACCATAAAAAACTATCCTTAATAGAGAAGTCCTAAGTTGTTTCATTATTTTTGAAAATGAATTCATTTTTTTTACAATCTTGTATACAAAAACAAATAAAAAAATTACTAGTGTTCATGATTTACATTACTTTGAAAGAAGGTTGATTGTTTATATTACGTCTTTTTATTGGAATAAAATTGCTTTAAAATTCATTATAATAATTGAAACTCTATTTTAAATTTACAATTAAAGAAAGAAACACTTTAGTTGGAAAAAGAAAAAATATGTATTTTGCGTACAATTGGCAGAATTGAATGATTCTTTACTGCATCACTTTTTTAAAATAATTATTTGTCACAAATTACATTTTTTCGAATTCTTTTGATACGATTACGTATATACATAATATTTCTATTTTTTATTCGTGGTTAGAATGCGTAAAATGAAGAGCACCATTCATATAATTTGAGAAGTTAGAAACGCACATCTGAATGTATAAATGCATTTACAGCATGCAACGATAAAAATTATAGCAGTACTCTCTGATTTCTCACTGCCACTTTATACCTCTTCTACATACTTGCTTAAACCTGTGAGTGAGCATGTATTTCACGTTCGCTGAACACGTAATTTGGAAAAGATTTGTGGTTAAAATAAATTTACGTCTCTCCCAACTGATAACATAGCTGTCATTTTTTGTTTAGATATTCTCAGTGGTGACACTTTGCTTTAGAATGTTAATTGTTCTTGTTGTTAATATTATTGTAAACTTGACAGTTTAAACCATAAATATTAAATCCGCAGTTTTCTGAAACATTGGGAAAAATACATCTAAAAGGCTAGATTTTGTAATTAAATAAACCTTTTCTCTTTTTATTCCGTAAATTAATTTAAAAATAATAGTATTTGTTGATAGATATTATAAATTGTTTAATAGAAAATTTTCAATTGGTTCTCCTTATTTTATGTTGCAATTTTTTTAGATACATAAACTCTTATGTTGAAAATGATTTTTTTTTCTGGAAGTAATTAAGTATTTGTGTATGTTGGATTTAATACTCTACATCTTTTTAATTTTTATTCTACTTTTTCTTCTCTATCTTTTCAATAACTACTTGGTATATAAGTGGTATGTTATTTCCATTGATTCTACTTTTTCCCTTTCAGAAAATGAGTAATCGCGGTTTTCTTAGCGGAACGTTTGTGGTTAAATTATGTATATTGAGCACTTAATTTTTCCATTCTGGCTATACTAGTGGCTATAAATTAATACGTTGATCATAATAGTACGAGACAAGAATAATTTGACAGAGAGTGGTCATGAGTCACAAATCTTTGGAACCAACACACTACCTATGAATTCTGCTGCTTGGGTAATGGGCAAAATATTGATTACTAACATAACTTTTTTAAATAATTAATACATTTTCATAAATAAATTTGTGATTTGCACACATTTGAGTCAAACACTACCCTGTGAGAACATGGTTTAAGTGTATTTAAAAAAAAAGATACAACAAAGTGAGTATGCCGTTTTATTAGATGATCCTCTTTTCGACATTTGTATCTGACGATTCTTTGAGTAATTAAGTCATATGTACATTTAAGAGGAAGGGAAGAAATATTTTATTCCCCCAAAAATTAGAAATAAAATTTTGAAACATCTATTGAATAAGTGTAAGATATTTACATGGTTGGAATCCGAAATCTTACCACATATACTGATTATCTTCTTAATTTCCTCGTGTACCTTCATTAGTGGGGTAATATGTCTGTTTCAGAGATTTTATATACTAAAAAACATCATTAATCATGATTAATCTGTTACCTGACGGTGAGGTTCACCGCAATCTAAGAGATTTCTATAAAAAACATCAATAAAATATCTTGTATCTGAAATATCTTTCTCAGAAAAAGAAATTAGAATATTATTTTTCAATAATAATTATTTAGTATTTTTTCGTACAAAACCGTAAGCAAATTCTTGTTTCTATAACGAAGAAAGGGAAGAAGAGGTGGATACAATGGCTTTCGTATAATTTGAATGGAAAATAGTCAGGACAATCTATATTTGTAGTTTCAGAAGATAAGTATTTGAAATACTGAACTTGAAATACTAGTGAGATTTCCCATAAACTCGTCTTTTTACTGTGGAATAAATATATATTCACACTCTATAGCCTCGTCTTATCATATATATCTTATTATGATACGTAGCGATAAACTATACATCATTGATACATATAACGTTAACAACTGCCAAGGCAGCGAACTTACAGAATTGAAGTTAAAGTGTTACACAAAAATGTGACCGTTTAAAGAATCATCAATTTCGGGACCTCGGAGATCAAAAGCTAACAATTGATGTCTCCACTACATGATTAATAAATGAATGGGTGTCTGGAAGAAGGGCATATGTTACAATTTCTTTTTTTGAGTGGAAAAATGACGCGTGTTGCATGGTAAACAAGTAGGAACCGGTTTAGTTCCCCCCATGTGCGCTAGAGCGCAGTAAAATGCAACGCTTGTAAGAAAACTAGTGAAGAGATGCCGGAAGAAGGGCATATGTTACAAATCACCTAGATACTGCGCGTGCAACGTTGTGCAAGTAGCGCTCTGACGTGTACTATCAAAGACAATATTCTAGTTACAACGTTGCGATTCACGATATGACCAGTAACACAGCAAACGTGTATCTGTGGTACGATGTCCGA
This sequence comes from Laupala kohalensis, assembly GCA_002313205.1. NCBI lineage: Eukaryota > Metazoa > Arthropoda > Insecta > Orthoptera > Trigonidiidae > Laupala > Laupala kohalensis. The sequence goes on from NNCF01127820.1 coordinate 279,780, forward strand.
ACGTGGCTCCAAAGAAATTGGGTCATGGTCGTATTTTGAACTACATATCTTCAACATTAAGGAAGCTGAGTGCGGGTGAAGAGCGCAAGCTTATCGTGTGGTCAGATCGTTGTGTCGGCCAAAATAACAACTAAGTCATTCTTACTCTGTACTTATATCTCATTGGAGAAAAATATTTTTCCGAAGTACATAAAAAACTCCTGTTATCTGGCCACAGTTTCCTGCCGTGCAATCGTGATTTCGCACTAATCGAACGTCGAAAGAAGCTCTTGTGTCACATGATTGGAAGTACATCATCGCTTCGTACCCCATTCAAAATCGGTACCCCATTCACCGTAACAGAAATGATGCAGGATGACGTCAAAGATTTAGACATTCTCCCCCAAACGTACATGACTAAAAGCAGCAAGTTTCAAATTACAAAATACTTATGGTTCAAAATGTCACTCGGTGACCCAACTTCTTTGTTCGTGAGGGAAAGTCACAACTTGATCCGGCCGTGGAAGGTTTTTCAGTTATACAAATACAATATTCAGTTACCAATATTACCCTAATTTCACAACGAACCACTTCCCATCAGTAAGGAAAAAAAGAAGGACTTGCTTCACATGGTGCAGTTTTTGAATGATAAAGAACATAAATAATTTTTATCAGGACCTGCCGTCTGTGTAATGAAAAAAAAGTCGTGTAGCAGAAGAGTTCTCAATGTTTAATGTGTTTTGCTTTACATTTTCTTACATGTTTCATGGAGTTTCAATACAGATTTTATTTCTTTCAAAATCGTTATTATTTCTATTATTATGAGTATGTCATTCCGGAACCACCGTGCGTTGGAATAAGGTCATATGTTACATTCAATCTTTATTGACATCCTTCAATTGCGATCTTATTTTTGTCCCTCCTGTAAAATTTTTAATTTGTAACATATGCCCTTCTTCTAGATACCCATTCAAATGGTGTGAATGAGTTAACTTTCATTTTTTTAAATATATATATATTATTAACATTCTACCTATTTTCTTAATAGAAGAAATATTGTGATCAAATGCCTTGTATCCGGAATGAAGTCGGAAAAATCATCTGGTATCTCTCTACATTTTCAAACTAGAAAATTTTTTACTTGTTCAAAATATGCAGTTTTATGCTATATTCATACTTTGTTCTAACGATGTACCTGGATTTTATTTCCTGTGCTGTAATTTGGGCCCTTGATTTCATATTAAGAATTCCTCAGATGTCACTGCAACCCTTTGTCAATGATAAACTATATTTCCCTCTCGTGTTTCTAGTTCCTCTTTCCGTGGCGGACTAACGAGTTGGAGTAAGAAGAGCATTCCGAGTCCAATTCCAGCGTCGGAAAATCCTGTTTCCAATTTCACGTCACGTAATATCGTTGCATTAAGAGAGTTGGCTTCTTCGTTTTACGTGTCTTGCATTACAATTGTATTCGGTCGCTTTTGATAAAATTTTCTGCATATGCTTAATCTCTTCGTTAAAAATATACCCGATTTAACTCTCAAATTTCAAATCTGCATTTACACTTACAAGAAGCGAAACTTATCCACAAAATGATATATTGAAGAATTTACATTTTGTTGTATTTAGCTCTAACATGTCATTCTTGAAAATAAAGTAAGGAAACGAAAATCACATTCGTGTTAAAAAAAAGTAACAGTGCAAATGATATCTCAATATCTTGTAAATTCACAATTAAATGATTGGTCAAGTAATTCGTTATTCTTATTTCCCCATTTTGCATGTTACGACAATTTTATTAAAAATAACATGTGTGGATTCACTTACGCCTGATCCCATCACATAATCAGAGACTGACGGGTAGGACCACCAATAGAAGGAGATTATTCAGGTGTCTTGCGTCAATGGGGGAAGCACTCGAACACATGGACCATGCGATGAACCTACAAGATTGCAAAAACAAATCTTAGTCCTGTAAAACATATTAAACCACGAAACAGTCTGTAAGAGCAGGACATTTAAATGAAACTTAAATTAATTATTTTAATGAATGATCAAAAATTCATTCTTTCCTTTGTCGCACATGAATACATAACTGTAAGTTTGGTAAAAACTATTAAATTGGTTGATCTTATTTTCGAAATAAAACCTCATAGATTTTACAATACAAATACTCATTTTTAAGATACCGCGAGAGCAAAATTAGTTACATACTTTACTCGACAGCACTGAGAACATTATTGACATAGTTTTTTCAAACATATGAGGTAACTTCCAAAACGATAGAAGGTTTTGTGAGCTACGTATTTTTGAATCTACGAACGAAGTAAAAAATAATACAAATTCTTAAATACTTGACTTCATAGTAAAAGGTCTGATTCAAGTCATGGTATACTATCGTAAATGATGATGAATATGTAAAGTAACCTTCAAAAATTTTGAATTTCTTAAAAGCCGGAAATTTTATCACAAACGCTATCTTTGAAAGATGGTTTACTAGCAACGTGAATAAAGTATTTCTCCAAATTCCTGTAATTAAAAATTATGAATGCACGCGAAAACATTATAGATGGATTAGAGATGACTGGTTAAACGAAAGGTTCGGAAGTACCCATCCGAAAATACGTGTCTTTTCGAATGATCATTTCTAATTCTAACGGTAGTAATTTACAGGTAAATTAGCGTTTGCCGTGACCATTGACAAGTTACTTTAAGTTGCTGAATTCCATAAAAACGAAATGTTTTTACAATGAAAAACTTCATTTTGGGCGTTCTTAAGTGCATCCCAAAGATAAAAGATGACGTTAATGCAAAAAATGACGCATATTATTTAATCAATCAGTAATTTATTTCCAAATGAGCCAATGTATTACCAGAATAACGAACCATGTTGCCAAAAAAATTGTAAAAAATATTCCGTAACTGTTCACAAACCATGAATCTTATGAGTAATTGACCATTCAAATTATTGTTCAATTACTCTAATAACAATCATTAATCTCATTACTCTAACATGACTTAAAGATTTTGTTTGTTTCTGTATTTATACATTTTTTGAAATATTAAACTGTGTACTAAAATTATTCTATCCCAAAATGTCATTGGTTAGTAATTTTTTGATTAGTAAGCTCAAAGTGGTAATCAAAGTTATAACGCTTTATTTCCTTGCATTCAATAAGTAGTAAACATAGAAAGATAAGAGGACATAAAAAAGGTATGTTTCATTTTACATGACGAGATTTTTTCTGATATTGTTTTCCGCTTTTGTGTCTCTTGTTTACAGACGGATTCTTCAGATGATTCGACAGAAATGGTGGTCCTTCTGTTTTAGAATTGACTCTCCCAAAAACTGCTGTGTTTGTCCAGCTGCGCATATATTGACAATACCGTAGAGATTGGACAAATAACCAATATTTTCATGAATCTCTCACAGTTTAACCGTTTGGAGAGATTTTTCCTTGGGGAGTGTTCTCTCGTTAACAAGTTAGAAACATGCGGAGTGGGGCATAGGGAGCTATGCGTTGTAGGAGAAGTAATTTCTATGCTCAAATGAAACATATTTGAAGAGTTTAGAAGAAAAGTATTGTCTACAAATATTAATATCCGTTTTGACGTTACATGGGATCTTTGGAACAGATGAAACAACGTTGCCAAACTAAAACAAAAAAAAGAAATGAATCTAAAAAATATACTTTGAAAAATTGTTTGTCTTTATTATACAGTACTAGCATTCCTCGTCACATTTTGCCTGTGATATTTTATCAAGAAAAATATTGTTACTGATGTTGGTGTATAGAAAATTTAATTTTTTCTACAATAATTATGTTTTTATAACATATGAAACAAGGGGTTGCAATTTCAAAAACAAAATCTCAATTTATTATATTTAAGTTAATCAAATATTTTATTATCAAATTTGCTAACAGAGAATGGGATAATAAAAACAATATAATCGGTTGGCTCTACTTATCCATTGAGGCATACGTTATTACATTATACATTGATAAATTACTTCATAACTCATTCGAACTTTTTTAAGACCCTCAGCAAAACGAATTCTGGGCGCATATGAATTGTTCCATAGGTCCACCCCCAGTTCCACATTAAAATGCAGTGAACTTAAAGAACAGTTCACTGCATAATGAAGACTTGTTTATATGATGCAAAATTTGTTAAACATTTTATGAACAGATATAAGGGTAGGCGTAAAAGACACCATTGCTTTCTCGTTGTTATTTTCTGCCTTCCTTTGTATGTTTGTAAACATGTCACGATTATTCATAATAAAACACCATGTTCTGTTTCCATGTGATGTTGCAATATGGCACATCTTTACCGAGGGATTTATACTTTCATTTGTTGTAATAGTGAACAATTTAGAGGATTGCTAAGAAATTTATTTCGGTGTATATAATCGTTTTATAAGACATAAAATTTAGGAATTAAAAATACAAGAAAATGAAGTTGTTTATTAGATTAATAGATTTATTTTCAGCATGTTATAACAGTAAAAATAAAAATTCATCTAATATTCCACAAATCCAGATTTTACCTTATCAGAGTGAAACTGTTAGAGATGCGTTACTAAGTGAATAAATAAATGTGAATTTAATATTTCATCAAAATCCAGAAAAGAACTTGTTCTGATCGACAATTTTCGCTCCTCTTCTGGATTGTTACGAGAGAAATGCAATGTATGGTTCATATTAATATACAAAAGAGCGTAAAAAACATAAAAAATTAAGTTACTTTCGAGAATACGTGAAACTTTTCTCGTACTACTCATATGTCAAGACATACGTAATGGTTGTTAGATGAATTCAAAACAAAAAAGTATTCAAAGAAACGCAATTCGTTTAGTTCCGACCCAAGAGATATATTCAATGCACAAACATTGTGGAATATTCGTTTCAAAACAGTTTTAAATTGATTAACATTGGACGAGTCAATTGATTTTTTAAAACTTGATTTCCTTTTCAATACTATTTCGGAAAACAGGACTGAAGAATTCCAATTATGACACGTTTGTAAAATTACATTTAAAAATCAATAATAATTTAATGCAATGTTTAAAATGAATTAGTAATTATGTACTCAAGAGTATTTTAATGCAATTTTGAAAATGGAAAGATATACTGAATATAAAAAAATAATTATTATTACTTCATAAAATATTTTGCTATATATGAAAGAAATAATCTATAAGTACGAATGTACGAAAAAATTTAATATTTGTCAGTATAATATATTTTACGGTTTATTACTATTCGCTTAATATAGTTTCTTTTCTTCTTTCATAACTTTCAGTAGAATCACTGGATTATCTCGGCCTATATATGACAATACGGGAACTAAATAATAACACAATAGAATATAAAAATTTTGGATACCTAAGATCGGTGTAGGTAAGTAAAACACTAAAGCATCTTTATACTCTCTGTACCAGAATATTTAGAACGAGATGAGGATCTATATGATCCTAATTTTTATTTTCCGTCTATCAGCACTCACCTAAAATACACTGGGAGGTTCAATTAATCTTTTTCAGAAGTTTCATACACACTTTTTCTGCGTTTGGTTAATAGAATATCGGTTGAGAAAATGAAATCAATTGTTGATATCTCTGCGGAAACAGTGCAATCTACCTGCCTCATTTGACGACACTCGTGATTAAAGTAGTTATTTCTCTAGTTCCAAAAAAATAAAAAATGAGTGAACTCACACAATCTCTTAATTAGCGATTAACCACTCCGCGAGGTAACGGATCGATGGTGATAAATCGAAAGAAAATGGAAGACGGGACCGGGAGGCAAACCCGGGACCTTCAGCTTTACGAGCCGGTATGATATGCACTACACAATTCCGTTCGTCCCTATATACCGTCTTAAAATCTCCGAATATCTCAAACGAGACATTGTCCTCGATTGAGGTAATCCCCATTGGGAATAATTGGTAGTGGATTAAAATATTCCAATTTTGATCTCAGATGACTGTGGGCTATCTCAAGTTAAATGAATACGGTAGTGGTCTTTCAAGAGGTCTACTGTGACCCCCAGCTCACCGTCATCTGCTCTTTCCCACTGGTCCCGACATATTAGCCACCAGACGAAGCTATTCGTTTTGGGACCCCCTGACCAGACAGTTTGGGTTACAGGGGAAGGGGGAGTCGGAGACTGCCGACATCGTTGGTCCGATTCCTAAGAATCAGGTCGTCCCAGCGCTCTGGAGGACGGGAAGACGCCTACCTCACGTCCCTACTGCCTCTTCACTACAGAAGACGAGCAGTAATCCTGCTCACCAAAAGGAGACTTTCATCTTCTACCTGAAACAACGGATGGGGAAAACACTACCCGACAGAGTCCAACCCAAATGAAGGGCTAGGGTGGTCTTGGGTGGGGGGTACTTGAAGGCTATCGCCCCTACCCCGCCTATACGGTTTAAAGTGCTGAGTGACATCCGATTCGCGTACGGAGCTCTGCCACTTCGATGAACTCTCTGCGTCCGATCCTTTGCCCAGCCTCTGAACTGGCAATTGGTACGGGGCGTGCTCTGGTCTCAGTCGTTAGTTCAGTTTTCTACAAACGACCTCTCCATTGGCAAGGGTTTTAGCCCAACCAGGGGGCAACCCAACTCCCGAGGAGTAGCGCCGAGGAACGTGACCACTTTCAGTCCTCAAGCATTTGATAGGTAACCGCCGAAGCCAGAGTCTTTCCCGTGTGTCCAAGGCGTCCTCTCCTTTTACTCACCGGCTCCTGGGAACAGGATTGGAAATTCCCCCAGGAAGGCACTGAAGACGGTGGAACACAGTTCACCCCCCCCCCCCATATTAGAAGGGTTTCCCTCTATACGGCGGGACTGTCGAGTCCCCTGACGGGGTTCTCTGATCGTGCTAGATAGGTTTCCCCGTCAACGTTTAAAGAATAACCGCCTATGCCCCTTACAGAGCATCTCACCCCCTTCCCTGGGATCCGATCTGTTGTCCAGAGAAAGCTCGATGGGACCCCAGGGTTTGGGACCCCAGGGGACCACTTGCAAACGGGGATGGTTTTGCAAGAGCGTGACTATGTTAGAAGGGACCTAGGAACGAACGGAATTGTGTAGTGCTTACCACACTGGAGCGTAAAGATGAAGGTCTTGGGTTCGATGCCCGATCCTGTCTCCCATTTTCATTCCATCTTACACCATTAAAAAAACGAGTTAATTTTCATTCGCGAGCAATTGGTAATATTTTAAAATAATATATTTGCTCGTCTAGTCAGTTTCACACAATTTTCATGTATGATAAATCACCATCAAATGGAAATTATTTCATTGTCGACTAATATGCAAATAAACATATAAACATTCATATTAATATTTTTAGAAGACTTATTGATGGCAATTGATTTTATGCTTTCGTCATATAAAATTTGTCATACTGGATGCTATTAAAAGTAATAGTTATGTTTCGAAATGATCCTGCAGGTAACTGATGAAAGTACACCTGGACTGAACGGACACCTTTTGCGTACAGGTGCAACACGCGCGTGCGCAGTTCGTCAAAAATGAAGCTCCCGCCTTGAAGATATATTAATATTCTTCAGTAGCCTTCCTTCCCGGAACGAAGGAAGATGGCCTATAAGAAGGGCTCACGCGGGTAATTGCTCGCATAGTTCAAACTTACGCCGCCAGGGAGTACTAGTGACCGGCGCACTAAGACTAATTTGCAATAGCGCCGAAATTCTCCGCTTGAGAACGCTTCGGTGGGTCGCTAGACTGTCAAAAAAAAAACGAGATTCATCTGTTTCATTTTATTATGGCCGCCGTTCTAGGTTCACGAGAACGCAGGAGAAAGGATTCGTATTGTATCGTATATTATTGTTTTATGCGCATAATTTCATATTGAACCATTTATTTTCATTCGCATTCTTTATACTGTGAAGTATTTCTTACTTGAATGTATTATTGGCTAGACAATTGAATTTCTTCACGACAATGAAATCCTGCTTTTTATAAGCGCCAATGATATTAATTCTTGTTTTTTCAACAATAGGTGTATATTCTTTATTGGAGTGATCTTCTTCCACTCATTCTTGTAAAACACTGCTTCAGAATCAACGAGGCAGACGAGGCGTCGAGAGCTGAGTCTTCAAGCTTATTTTCTGTGTGTTATTTGTGAACAGTAATTGTTCAGTCACCAAAGCAAGGTGTTAAATACAAATATAGTCAAACATGTCGTTCAATAATATTCTCGAGCACAACCAGCTATTGGTTTCTGAGAGCTTACAATGTTTAGAATTTAATATGATATACTAATATGACACCGTCAGCTATAAGCTATTTACTTGGACAGTCAACCTTCTCCCCCAGGGAGATCAGTTTCTTGCTGTCATTCTCTCCAGCATCTTAGGGGAAAGGGCGATCTTCTTACGTCAACTTCCTGAAGGGTGGAAGAGAAAATTTATGCACGACGCCGGTTCCTGGCGTGGGACGCCGCCACCCTTTACTCGTGTCGGTGACGCGTCAAAAGCGCTCGGACCAACTTCGGAGTTTCTCATGTCTCACACCACATCTATCCTTTGGTCTCTTCCTCTCTGACTTTCTGCTTCTCCTTCGAAGTTATCGCTTCCTCTCCATTCTACTCCTTCCAGATGGGTTCTCGATCTAAATACATTATTGGATGTTATATTCACTCTAAGCCCATTGAGACGAAATGGTACGTTAAATAATCTACTTGGTAGTACTTACTTAAATAATATGTTAACATTGAGCTTCTGATAAATCACGTTAAAGCGTTGGTTACATTATCTCATATAACATTATGTAATATTGCATATTACATTTATCGTAAACATTATCTCATATTACTGTTAATTTTTAAATATTTCATTATCATATTAAATATATTCTTAAGTGAAGAATCTTTTTTACGAGTGATTATTATTTTTTGTTGATGTTTCATTAATTAAAGATGTAACGATTTGGAGACTTTCTTCAAAATTTCTTACTCCTATCAAAAACAATTTCATCGATTCGTTTTCCTTTCTGCCTTCACATTCTTTCTTTCCTGCTTGCTTCCTTTGTTTCTTTCTCATTTCAAATCAGTTCCTCTTCATTCTCTCTCTTCTCGCATGCGCTCTTTGTCTAACTTTTTTTATTCCCATCCTTCGCCGGAAAGACCCTTAGGCCGACTACCCGTAATCCGTGGACTCTCCAACTTGAGACCACGGGAAGGGTGAAGATGGTGTGGTGGTACTACTGGGTGGTTCTCAAGATCTACATTATACAATTCAGGACCAGCTATCTTGCCAAGTCAAACTTCAAGAAGTACGATACTCGGAGATGAAAATATTGGATGAAAAAGAGTCAGGGATCCCAAATGAAGCAAGTTGCGGTAACGGCGTATTAGAGAAAGAAAATAGTAATGATTAATATTCTATTTTTTAAGTTAAAAACAGACGTGTCTTAATATTGAATATAGTTCAAGTACAATGGAATAATAGTATTTAAATTACAAAATATTAATTAAACAATAAAATATTCATTTCGTTTTCATGCATTCTATCTTTCATTATCTTGATACCTAATAACAAATGAACCACATTTTTAACGTAATATATTCACACGTATAACACATAAGTATAAGTTTTGTTTTATATAGTGTAAGGGGAATATAGTGTACGCATTTTCAATAGTACACTACTGATAACAAAAAAGGACCCATTTATTTTTCTAAGTCCCACGCTCTAAACAATTTTAGATTTGTTAAGTTTGCAACGCCTCTCTCCTCCTGCTTCCCCTTCGAGTTTCGTTCGACCAATCGTAGGTCTATTGGAAACGGCTCCCATATTTGGAAGACTAATAGTACCGCTGGTAAATCGTAACGAGATAAAATGTTTAATTACACCGCTATTAAAGAAATATTTTCTATTTTTTTATTATACACATTTTGGACTTCTATAACAAAAGTATTCTGTATATTCTTGATTTCAATAAACTTTACCATTCTCTATATTTAAACGACATCTCGAGATTCGTTGTCTTGCAAGGTCTTCAGAGGCAATGTAAAGGATATTGAAGTTTCTGTAAAAAACGTTTGCGTAATACTGTGATAAAATATAGTTTTTAAAAGAATTTGAATATAATTGCAAGATATCGTATGGAATTGGTATAATTCGAATCACAAATTACTTATAAATATTCCTATAATTTCTTATATTTATACAGTGAAGTAAAGAAATCAAATCTCATTGCCTACAAGTGATGTGTATTGTCGAAAGTAATTTCACATAATTTGCGATTCTCTTAAGTTTTTCATATTTAAAAGGAATTAAATAAATATAGAAAACATTTGTCTCAAATATAAACTAATAACACAAAAGTTTAATTCTCGAGTTATAAATAATATAAAACTACTTAAGGAACAAATAAATTACATCTTCTAGTGACATATTTATCCACGATATAACAATNNACAATTTGGTAATAATCGTGCAACCTAAAAATATAATCACAGATCAATAATATGAAAACCTCGTTTCAGATATGAATAAAAAAAAGACAAATCCCTTTCATTTATTCCAATCAAATTGAAATGTATTAACTCATATTAATACCATACGTTCTTTTTCTTTTTTACTTCCTTCCTTTCATTCTTTTTCTTTTTTACCTCCTTCCTTTCATTCTTTTTCTTTATTTCCTTCTTTTCCTTTCATTCTCTCCCTCTCTTTCATTCATTCCAAACAATATTTTCAATAAAAATACATTCATATAGCATCTAGATTTATCATATTATACATTTGGAGCACAAAATTTAATAAAGAAAAAAGTTATATGCACTTATTGAATTAAACTAACAGTATTCGTAGCATTGAAATAGCATTCGTATTTGTATGACTTGCTAAGAATAGAAATACAGAGGTTGAAAAACTACACGTCTTTATTACACTTGGATAGTTTTAGACCTCGTGTTTCCCTATGGAGGGGGACCTGTCTCACACGGTCTGAGGGTACTAATGCTTGTCTGATCAGATAAGATAAGATATAGGAAACATTTGCTTTTAAATAAAGATGAACAGGAAAGACAGGCACAACGCGGAAAGAAACAAGGAAAGAAGGAATGGACGGACGTTGTCCTATCCAAGTTTCAATAAAATTGTTGGTGATCGTTTTGAGAATTTGTGAAAAGCTATTTCAAATGTGTAAACAAAGTAAAAATGAGAAAAAAAATTTCTGATTGATCATTGTATCTATTCACGATTGTGACCACGGATATTCAATTTGAAGAGGAGTACATTCAGAAGTAAGAAGAAGAATTTTACATGCGAGATTAATTCTATCGGCAGTACCCCTCCGAAATGCTGGAAATGTGTGCTCTGCCTGGAATGTGATCGATCTGGAACCATGCGGTTTTGTTCCAAAATTTAAGTCGCATTTAAATTAAATCAGAATTTCATGCCAACCAAATGATTTATTTTCCTCCATTAAATTTTAAATCTCAATGAATCTCAAAGTGTATTATTTACATTTAGATTGCAGATCGATGTTCAAGAAATAATGAAAGTAAAGAAATGCTTTGTTTCGATTAGCTTTAAATCCCATAGAAGAGGGCACTTTCAGTTTTTCCCGAATTTTCCAATTTTCCATGCAACTTTCATAGTTTTTCTTTCCCTAAAAATCTTATTCCGACTAGTACGAACATTTAAAAAAAATAGCCAAATCTGTCTAGCCGTTCTCAAGTGATACGCTTACCAATGGAATTTAAAGTAGTAATAGATATACGTATAATAAAAACCAGTGCAAAAAGTGAGTTCTTGGTATAATAAATAAATAAGAAATTGATTGTCTAAAAAGCAGTACAAACTGAGTATGACCACGTGGAGGATAATAAACTAATTTACTCTCCGGAAGCAAGCAAGGGCCCATCCCATCAGTTCCGATCAAGGGCTTTAAAGCAGAGGAGTTTGTTTGAAACAAAAACAGGAGAATCACCAAGATTGATATTATTTGAAAAAAAAAACATGTCTACCTCTGATCATACTCATTGAAGTTAAAACCAGATACAAACATTTTTTGCCAAGAAATATGATACTGCGAGTTTTCAACCATATTTTTGCAGGCTATCTAATACCCTGTTCAGAGATTATTGAAACACGACAATTATAAATCCGCACAGATAATTTTCGTTGCATTGTCATCGGAGAATGTACGTCAGTGTATAATAAAACAGGCCACCGGAAAAATGTTGGGAATCAGTGCTTGAATATCTCTGTGCTACTGCTGCGTCTGTCCTTTAATCTTTTGAGAATTAGCTACGCTGACAAGGGAATGCCTTGCAATACAAATGGCCATCTAAACACGCATTTATTTTTATTGGAAAATACATATCAACTGGCTCAATACGTCAATTTTTTCAAGTCATGAGAAAATATTGGAATTATATTGTCATGTGTTCGATATATCTCTGTGCAATTCTTTTTTCCTTTTTTTGGTTGAAATCCAGAACATATTTGCGACTTATCCTTGTCTTGTTAATTTTTGTTTCAATTGAATTTCCGGAGAATATGACTTGCTGTATGGATTGCAACAGTGAGCAATCAATTGAACATATGGAATGCACCCGATATTAAGGTAAACCGAAAGCGGTTAAGGAATAAACTAAAATCTTAATAGATTCACAGTATATTTACGATGCAAGTGACCTCAGCTTATAAGCTACAGTTCAGGTAATTATAAACGTTATATTTAGTATTTATAGCAAGAATTTTGCTAGTTGTAATTGTATAAATATAAATTAAATATGAAAATAAACACAGTAAACGTATAATAAATTATAAGAGAATGACTTACCTAGCCCACTTGGCCAACTTATACTTAAGTATTTAATAAGCCCCAGATCAAAATGATGAGTCGAAGAAAGGTCGAGGTTCGGCCTATTTTATTGTTGTGAAATATAGATAAACGCTTGTTAATGGAAACACAACACTTGTAAATTTGGTTTAATTATTTATTGACATGTAAATTACACTTCATATTACCCTTAGAACATTCCCTTTAAAATACAATACTTATACACTCCGATTTAAAAATATCGTCCAAAATACACAATCTTAATAGCTACACAAGAATACATAATACATATGTTCCATTAATCACTTCTGGCGAATAAAGCCAGTTCACAGACTGTTCAAATTAGTGACCATCTTTGAAGTCTTTTAGGTTATTGCCATAATTTGCATCGGAACCTTTATATTTTAACATGAATAATAATAAAAATTATTGTGCCACAAAAGTCTTTGGCAATATCATGCGCACTTCAAAATGATTCACTGACATTTTTTACTGGCGCAAGCAATGTACCGTACTCGGTACTTCAAGCTGTTACCTTGTTGAAAGTTTAACCTCCAACTACAAAACGTAGTGGATTACGCCTCTGTTCATTGATATGCCGCCGTTGTTTTCCGCCTCTCACGTCCATTCAAAAACAGCCCCCAGTTGTCGTCCCTCTTACGCTCGCTGCTACAGACGCCAAGTCGATCTCCGCGTGGAATTTGACACGTCACCAATACCGTCACCCAGCACAACTCGACGAATATGTTACGGCTTAATGACTCTCGTACTGTTTTGTGCCATTCACCGCTAAGCCAAATAGTTCATCACTCACGTAACGAATACTTTTAAGCGAGGTATGTGGTGCTCGCGCACAACTAATTAAATTCCAGAAATTACTTTGAACTCAAGTTAAAATAGTTCGTTGCATTCCGGTTAACAGAATACTCATAATTGATCAAACTGATACAGTTCACTCAAATAAAAATAATGTCAAATATAATGATCACCAGAAGATTATCTAGAGTCAATTAGCGGCACTCGGACTGATATAATAATGAAGAGACATGCAAAATAGTACTGAGTCTCTGAGAGTATCAGGACGGATATTGTTTGATCTCTCTGCGATACTGATCACAATGTGTCTCAATAATATGATCTGCTCCGAATAAAAGGAAGAATAATATTAGCTACTGGAGCGTCGCTGCTCCTTGTTTAAATAATCCCATCCCTTCTTCGTGGCTCCAAAAATTTAGAAGATAATGCCTCTGATTAGCTTAACTTGTTGTCAGGTATCTTCAATTCCCAACAATAGCGGTGTTTGTTAATACTTACACTACTCTACCCCGAACCCTGGTATTTTTCCATACCGGACTCCTTCTTAACATTTCACAGATCTGCAACTCTCTTCTTTCCACAAGGCAATATTTAATTTTGACAAGGAAGTTCGATCCCCCTGCACTCTGACAATAACACTTTATTTTTAACGCGTCTGCAAATTTAACTCACACCTCTTTCCATATCAAACCCCAAAACTTCTTTTCCACAGACGTTCCCCACTCCATTATTCTGTTCAAGATCACTTGTCTTTTATTGTTTACACGCTTGGCACGCAACCTCTTCTCCTTCCTTCCCTAAGTTGTTGTTTGTTTTTTTTGTGGGGCTTTAGGGCTCGTCAACATCAAAAGTCATTAGAGCCCTTAAAACTTGTACAGGTAGGGAAAATGCAGTTACGCACTAGGGAGAGCCAACATGACTCTCCCCGCGTGTGGGACTCGCCGAATGACTGAGCCATACCCACTAAAACCCTCCTGAATTACAACTCAAAACTCAAATCCCAACATATCTCAAGACTGTACTAAAAACATTTAAAAAAAGGTAAGAGGAAAATGAAAGATACCCTAGCCCTAATAGCGTCGGGATCGAAAAGAACAAGAGGTGACCAAGGAAGGTCAGAAAAGAGAAAGGAAGGAGCATTGCACAAGTAAGTGGGAGCAATGCCAGACTCAGCTCGGGGCCCCGTGTTCGCCAAACACGTACTTACTAGATGTAAGTCCCCTGGGGGGTCCACGCGAAGAACATTTCCCCTGTATGCTCAATAAGTGAAAAACGAGGATCTCATCATTAGTTCAATGAATATTTCTCAATTTGTAGGAAGAAGTAAAAACAAGAACATCTTTAAACTGCGTTTAATATTATGAGATTTTTATTGAAACTCTTTGAATTCATTATACTTAACCGAGTTGAACCTTTCCAAGAATACATTGGACATTCTTCTTCAAAGAAATATCAGAGATAAGAAAGTTGTTGGTGATTTGGGTCTTGGAGTTTCCGGTGGTGAGCAGTGGGAACTCCGGAGAAGGACGAAGATCCTACGAGAGACAGCGACAAAAAGCGGCGTTGCAAAGTCCTCACAAGGTAGTTCTCGATGTGCTCAACGCTTCTTCCCGGTCGATATTCAACAATCACAGGAGGCAAGAGAGTCGCACATCCGGAGTTCCTCAGGCGCGGACGCGGCGCTGTTTCCTGCAGCGTGCGCTCCCTCGACTCGAAGTGGGAACAAGAAAAGGAAGAGGAAAGTTAATTAGTTTTAAAAGCGTTTCGACTACTAAGGTCATTGACGCCCATTTATAAATGAGTCGTTACAGTGAGAAGATAATGCTTTTCAAAAATGTATATTTTTTTGTGAGACTTTACGGCTCGTCGACATTGAGGTCATCAGAGCCCTAAAATTTTGTACAGGTAGGGAAAATGCAGTTACGCACTAGGGAGAGCNAACCCTTCCGAGACACTAGCTATTAAGTAGGGAAAAATTAGTTAAATGAAATATCTTCCTCAAAATATTATTTTAATACCCTAAGTCACTCAGTGAAATATTGTTTCTCCGGGGGTCATTCTGGATAAAATTAGATTCCTGCAATTTTTTTTGCCTTCAGATTTATACCTACTTTAGCCTACACCACAATTACATGCATGTTAAACTCTTTTGAAACTATTTGTAACAAGCCACTCGCGTTCTTGTTGTATGAGTTGAAATGTGATTTCCTTGGGAACTCCCCGATGCATAGTACTCAGCTGATAAATTCAGAAGTGCGTCATATTTTATCACCACAAAATCTCTTCTTAAGTTCTAAAACCGAATTAATTATCTATTGGACCTTATTTGGTAATCTAAGAACATTACAAGTAATCGTCATTACTTAATTTTTTCCGTGAAAAAACTAAAAGTATGTTTTCTGATTAAGGTTTTTTTAAATCAGTTTATTGTATTGAAAGAGTATCAAAAACTAAAATAATATTTAACTGCGATATTTTATTAATTTCAAACACATCGTTGTGGTAACACTATCACTTATTTAACTCACGAGTGCCACATACCATCAGGTGCATTTTATAATAAACAATTGATTGTACACCATACTTACGTGTTATTACTACAAACAAAAAATACAGAATTTACCAATGCTGCCAAAAACTGAATATCACTGGCTTGTAGAAAATGTAGTTTTTTTCATACTTCCTCAAATTATATTCTAAATTTATTTCAGTTGTTTGAGAATGAAAATTTGTGTACATTTGGAATAGTGACGCAATAGAGAGAGATAAAAGTATCTCCGTATAAAAAATTGTAGTTTTCTTTTAGATTAACATGATGTTTATGTATTCCGAATACATTTACTATCTCTCAAGGCACAAAACAAAGTTCCAAATCCAAAATTATATATTCTACTAATAAATGGACAGAAGTACATGATGACTGAGAATGAGATGGAAGATGATAGAAAATGAGGGTTTTCTAAAACAATCGGGTAGATATTACATCTGGAATGGGTTTTATAGTAAATTACTTTCCCATTCCACAGCATCACTATAGAATTCCAATTGGACGACCTTTCAGATATAGAAAGAATATTTCTTTCGGTAAAGTACACACCTTGTTCATTTGTGTGCAACTTCCCATTATTTTCAATTTCTGTATCCCACAAAAAATACAGAGCAACATCAGTTATTTTGTCGTGTTTCAATCATGCGACATTCCACGACGTTAATCAATACAATTCACAACATTCATCTGTGGTGTCCACTTTTTCTTACAACACAATAACCCATTAATTTATTCACATACTCCTTCCTTTATATCCCATATTCCATTCACATATTTACAGACTGTTTATGGTTCTCTGCTTTCTATCAATTTATTCCAATTCCTTGGATTCACTCAACAATGGTTCCCATATCTCGCACAAATTCAGTCCTTTTCCACACTGAACAAATCACTCTACTCCTGTTCTTTTCCCCCTCATCTTTTCCACATAAATAAATTCAATCACTCCTCATTTCAAACCTTTGGAGATAAGAAATTATACGTCCATTTCCCGTCAACATTTGTACAAGTTGATGTCCTGGAATAAACTTCTTTTTATTTCTTCGTCACAAAAATTTCAACATTAATAAATTTCTTCCTATTTTACCGTGACCACCTTATCTGTCAAGTCTCAAGCAGTAATTTTGTAATTGTTTGTCTTCACGTATTCGAATCACTTGTTATTCATACCCTCTTTCACATAACTTCCTTACATTTCCTCATTCTTGAACAGAGATCCCATTTTTGCTGGTACATGCTAATTGGTAAGTTTAAATTTACCTAAAAACACATTAATGCATCAGTCGAAAGCGTTGAATGTACTCCATACAATCGTAATTTACGCAATCTCTGTAGATGTATCAATCTCTAAAGCGGTTTGATATTATATTGCTCTTGCCAGACCATACTTCCATATGTACTTATAGGCATCATAACACTTGCACAACTGCAAGAGTTGCTTCATGTCTATATTATATTTTATAATGCCTAATCCTTGAATCTGATTGAAGATTATTTTTTTTACTTTCAAGTACTGAATATGCTACCCAAGTATTAATCCCTCATGGAAGACTACTTGAAGATAAACATGTTATATTGTAATTGATTGTTTTCATACATATATTCCGTTTGAAAAATAACATTATTCGAAACCATACCTTTGACTAAAATACCAATATGACACTTCTTTCCGTACAATATTTTCAATATAATGTTTTCTGAAATTTGAATTCTTTAACTTGTCTGAATGACGTCATACCATGCACTATATACGATTACTAATGGCTGACGACATCCAGGACGTATATTTTATCTACCTCTGCTCTGGAAATAAACGGTTTATAAAAAAAATATAGCACACTCAATCATATCATCGTCTCCCACTAACAAAGAACATTTACCATCTATCAGATAATTTTGCACATTATCTATTTGTAATGAGATAAATACTTGTAGATACAAATAGTATATGCAAAATTTACATAAATCTGGGGTAATGATTTTCATATATCTCAAAATTATTTTTACTTTGAAATTAGAAGAAAAATCATTTGGGGACTTGCTGTTGTCTGTGGTCATTACTAAAATACATCTGAAATACTTTCAAATTTTGAACGTAAAACTCATTAACTAGTTCAGAAATCATGCATCATCTTGCTTATTTAAAAGTTGAACGCTACTGCTCATAAACTCGTGTCCTGTGTTAATATCTAAATCCTTAACTAATGATAATTGATCATAAAATCCTATGTCAATTAAAATAGATATTTTTAGAACTCCAGCAGCTGTTATACTATCAGTGCAAATATATTCATTTATTTTCTAAAGTTTGAACACAAAATCATACCATGCGAATATTATATTTGGAAAAAAGAATTTGTTTCACTATGTATTCATTAAGAAGATGAGCGACAACTTCATAGCCTTGCTGAGGATTCCAAACCATCCTTTTCGAGTTCGGTATATGAGAGCTATCCTCTGGAAACTGTGATCGTGAAGGAAGATCGAGCGCCTGAAAGCAATCTCATCACAATTCAACATAGAAACCTTCGCCTGTTGTTCTCTTGGCAAAGTACGGAAAACAAATCCCGATCAGTGCCGGGCACCCAATGGTGGCGCCGGAGCTAATCCTCTGCTCTAGAGGCTCTCCACGAAGCAATGCCTCTTTCGAACGAAACGAGAATGGTACAGGCGGTAGTGACTGTTGCGCGAACAATGGAAGCACGACCAAGCGGGGGGAAAATGCATGGCCAACGAGAAAGACAATGTTGGACGCGAACATCACGTGACCGGTTTAGTGAACCTACTTAGTGCGAACCAGGTCAAGTCACTTCTTCGAGCCCTGGTCTATCTCTGTAGTTGGCCACGCATATTTCCCAATAGTTGTGCTTCCATTGTTAGCGCAACTGTCACTGCAGTTTGAGAAAAGTCTCTAAAGACATAACAGTCCATCATTTATTTGAGGATAATACTGTATGTGTAAATAATACTGTATGTCTGACTGACTAAATTATATTGTATGCCATGTGCGTCATTTTCTGTTTATTAATGATTTTCAATTAATATACATTAATACATTCGAACTTGTTCGAACTTGTTAACTCGGTGGTTGTAGTTTTGTTTGATTGTTCTTTTAATGTAAGGTATATTTGAGTAAATTTTTAGTAAAAAAAGACACACGTTGAAACTCATTTTAAAAATATTTGTAAGAAAAATCTTGGTTCCGTTTGGCACACCAATTATATTCAGCAACAATTTCGAAATCGGGACATATGGTTAACCCTTCAGCCAGATCATCTTTTTTGTGCTTTATGAGGGACATCTGTCTTACTGGCGGATAGTGAGCATGGCGTATCTGAAAATTATGATGATTTGGCTGGTCACTTGCCGACTGAAGCTCCGAAGAGCGTAGGAGAATGACGACCTAATACATTGATCTCTATCAGATAAAATTCGGACTTTATTCTAAGAGGCTGATGAACAATCTGAAGGGTTAAATATTGGAAACGATTGGTTGCTATTTTTTGGAGTGCAGAACTTTATTCTCGTGATATCATTTTACACCGTTACTTCTTCAGCGAGTTTTTACAGCGACCGTAGAAGAAGACTAACTCCGATCCTGCACATACCCCTATGTTCAGGAGTATCACTGAGAGACACTTGCTTCTTTAGTACCAGGCATTCTTCAAAAGTAGAAAAAACCGATTAGAAGAAATATAAAAAATTGTTTTCTTACAGGATACATTACATATGCTGCAACATTTTACAATATAATAAATACATTTTCTTTGGTATTATATTAAGAGAAAAATATAATTAATGTATTATACTAAATTATGAACAAATTAATATTTAACCAAGATCACACATGGGATTCAACTTAAAGAAAAAATATCATGAAATCCTGTTAAATACATGAAACCCATAAAATGTTATCCATTTCAATAAAACAAGTCTCATTTTTTACTTCAGTTTTTTACTAGAAAATAGTGGTGTTCGTTTACTAATATAGTATGAAATTAATTTTATCAAATGTACCTCCATTATTTATCCAATTATCCATTTTTAATGGAGAAATGAGGTGTTCGTGTTTTTGAAGCAGTAAGTAGAATCTGAAATAACAATTACTCTACCCAAAAAATTATCTGTTAATACCAATAAAACCACCGGGTGTTCATACCTCTCAAACCTCTCAAACTCGTAAATTTAACTTTTTTCCGTAAGTAATATTGTTTAGTATAAATTAACTTAGTTCATATTAACTAACTTATCTACCTTAGATTTCAGACCTTTTTCTTTGTAATATGTGATATGGATATTGTTTAACTCATTATTAGTTTTATGTTTCATCTTTTCGAACATTGTATTTTTTTATGTTTATTTCTCCCATTTCTTTCAGTTTTTTTCATTTTCTTCCGTTTCTTTCCGCATTCATTCACTGTCCTGGAAAAAACCAGTTTCGTCCCGAAGAAATCCAACTCTGTTAAGTTCTACTCTTAAGAACTACTGATTGGTGTTCCAACCATACATAAATTTCTTCCGCCGTTTACGTCTTAGAATGCAGTCTGGCGCAGGGAAATGGCCTAAGACGTAGCAAAGTCCAGTGCGATCGATTGTCCCGAATTATAGAGTCCGCTGTCGGCGCTTTGTAGCAGAGAGAGAGAATGGGAGAGAGGGAGAGAGAGGGGAAGAGAGAGTGCAGACGTAGCTCGTGGTCGCCTACGAAGAAGATACTTGCTCAAGTTTCGTGGCTTACTACACTGAGGAAGTCATTCTATTCGCCTGGCTCTTCATCCGCAGCAAAAAGCATTTCTGGTTCTTCTACAGCTTACAGCACTTCATTAAGAAGAGCACTTAAAGTTTCACATACGATAACTACCTAGTTACTCTAAATGTGATGTTAGATTCTGTTTAAATTATGATATATTCTGTACCTTTACACTTATTGGTTCCGTCATTTTAACTCTTTGGTCAATTCTTGCAGGACCGCATATCTACTTCACTATTTGAATGAATCAGGCTCCCAGCAATAATTTTGTATTGAAATTTGATTAAAAATATTCGAAAGTATGTTGTAATAGGAGAAGAAACATATGTCTACTAAAATTAATAATAATACATTTACATACAATTACACAAATAATAACCCAATTTAATTATACAAAAGTTACCATATAAACAATTGAGGAGTATCCGATATAAATAATGAAACATATTCATAAATTAAATTAATACATCTGCCTAAATGAAGAAAGTAGTGGGCAAATTATCTCATTCCTAATGCAAGAAAAATACAGCTATGTAATAAATAATTTCAATACGATGATTATATTTAGGACATGAAACTATTCTATCGTAATATTAAATAAAAATTAATTGATATTAAAATATATAAACTAAGCCCAAAGAAAGAATGTATTCAAAATACGAAATTAAAATGACATAAAAGAGATTTGATGAATATTACTTTCCTAGTAAAGATGTTGAAATGCACACAAAGCCGAATGGATGATTGAAGCCTGAAAACAGTACGAATTTACATTGATGCGGAGTAAATGAAGAACCCATAAAAAGCGCCGTAAAGATGAATTCATTCGCCGCAGATAATTCGATTCGTTTCGTCTCTATCACGAGTACGGTAGAATTTCAATTTCTTGACGGGATCAAATGAAATTGAGGAAAGTACTAGCAACTTTCGTATTGAGGTCGCAATGATCCTGAAGGTACTTTACTTATTAGAATAAAGCGAAATTGGAATTTATTTTTCAAACTATTATTTCCTAATTCTCCCATAAAATGCTATTTAGGTGGAAAATAAATGAATTTGTTTAAAAAATGTCTTTTCTACACACTTTGATGCAGAAAAACATAGAAATCACTCACAAATTTCACGGAACCTTTTCGGCAATCAGCCTTGCTCAACCATTTCTTTCTTTTTCTCATTAACTTTAAAACTTTTTTAATTTATAGAAGACAGTAGTGTTATTTNTTAATTTATAAAAGAGTAGAATCTCTTCATTTTCAAGATTTTCTTTATTCTTACTGAAATGCATTCAACTTAATATAATTCGAAAGTTCGAATGAATTTCAACAATCGAATTTTGTTACGAATCCATTACTGTCAGTTATTTTTATTTGTCTTTTTGAAATTGAATCGAGCCTGGATCAATGTTTTCATGTCAGTAGGAAATGAATGTCAATCAAGCCATTTATTACATTAATGGTATATTAACTGAGAGAGAGCTACATTGCTGTCGACAGAATCTGTGATGATTGAAACGACACGGAAATGGGTGCTATAGTGCTGAATATATAATGATAGCAATAGTAATAAAAAGCATGGAGTGCAAATGATTGGATCATGTATATACGTCTGTCATTTGCACGTTCACGATCACAATCGAGGCGTCGTTTAGGTCAGTAAATTAAATATGCCGTACTTGCGCAGACGTCTGAGTTTTAGCGAGGCAACCTCGATACCACATATTGTATCACGTGTCAGAGGAACTTTTGAGGGGAAGAAATTTTATTCCAGTTTAATGTCCTGTCCACCATAATTTCCACCAAAATAATTGAAGAATTCCCTGACCATCACGTAGATTCAAGTAAATAATCAAAAAATAAGAGTTAATATTGTTAGGAGTGGAACATTTATTCGACGTAAAACTGTTTTTCTACTCTTCTAATGTTTCTAAAAATAACGACAATTTATTCAGAATAAGCGAGAAACGTAACAAGGAAATAAAATAGTTAAATCTAAAACAATAATTTGTACTGTTTTACGCAAAATTATTTATCTTTTGGAACTGAGACTTAATATGAAATTGAATTTCACTGTTCCATTTAATCTTGGTTGGTTCAAAATGACATCACCACACGCATTGAGACTTATTCTCTACATAAACCTTTTGAGGAACTGGTTTTTAAAATGTGTTTTTTGATGACAAATCCATTAGTATTAAGATTGTTTCTAGACCTGGAAGAATATCTCCTCGATCGTAATTTTAAGCTTGCACTTACCCCTTATAATCCTCTCCCTCCACATCACTTAGTCCGGTGGAAAGAAATCCAATATAGTACAGAATTTGAAAAACATAAAAAAGGCAATGCGCGATTTTTTCCATAGACCCAAAACGAATAAACTTTGAACATATTTTAATGAACTTTATGTGATAAACTTTCTGAATGACTAGCCAAGGGGTAAACTCCACTTTTTTTCCCTTTAGAGAATACAGCGGGTTAGCGTTCAGTGTTATTCGTTCGATGAAGGCAGTAGCCAATGGCCGAAGCACGAGCAATGGCTGCTACCGCAGAGTAGAGTCCTTAAGAAAAGAGATCCGCCAGTGACGTCCGAGGCCTCTGAGGGCATAACTTCTCATAATCCACTCTTGATTGTATTGCATGTACTCGTTACATTCCGACTTCTGTTTTGTAGACTAGAAAAATTGAAGTGAAACTAACTGAGCGCCATCGATATCCAATGATAAAACCCAGTTCTTCACGTGATAAATCTCCACGATCCTACGAAGGGCTGCACGTAGTAATTTCAGGAATTATGAGAATTTCCGCATTACATTTCCGTCGCTGGCGTTTCTCTTTTCTTAAGGACTTTACCGCAAGAGAGGTGACGAAGGCGGCGGCAGAGGGAGAGGCAGCGACTGTGGCGCTGTCCCTCGCCGCCCGCTTTTTATGCCAGCTGCGAAGCGGCGAGCGCAGGCCGGAAGGCAACTGGCGCTCAACAACTAACGCGAAGGGTGGGAGGGAGGTTTGAGAGGCGGAGAAAAGGGCAAGGATGGACGAGAGGGTAGAGGGTTGTCGCTACCAGAAGTTGCTGGGCGTCGGAGTTCAATGGGAGCGGCGGGTTATTTAGCGATTGAGGATTTGGCTGGAAGTATGGCTACAGAGGAGAACAAATGCTTTCGGATCCGTCTGAAATTAAATGCGTTCGCGCGAATTTCTTTCGTAATTTACTAAAGCAAGACACATTGTTGGATTGTGAAGATGTACAGTATTTTTTGTTTGTTTTATCAATTGGACTTCATTAGAAGTACACCAATACTGAAGAGAAAAAAGCAAGTGCTATACGCTGAAGTAGAAGAGAACGAAGTTTTCGTCCAAATAATGAGCTTCATTGTCAGAATAAAAATTTAAGTTATTTCAGACAGAATTCTGTCCATCATGGGATTACATGAGTAATTCAGTGTCCTAGTAACATATGACAATTTCATTCGTTTTCCGTACGTAGCGATTGTGACAAACCGGTTGATCTGAAATTGGTGCGTTTAGTATTTATAGTATTTTATACTTTCCACCACATGTTATTCTGTGAAATTAGAAATATCTGGTCGACCGACCAAGAAAAATATATATAAAAATAACGGATATTACTATTTCAACAAAACGGTAACTGCAAAGTCAGTACCGTCCATACCACTCAATACGTCTTTTAAGCGAAAAAATAATTATATACGAAGAGAAATTTCAATGTATTTAGACAAGCATAGGAATAATTTCGAGAGTTGAATCCATTTTAATAAGGTATTAATTTAGCACGACCTATTTGTTGGAAGAAAGAAACTCATCGAAAATGAAATTCTGATGTCAAAAAAATTTTTAAACATAAGATCACGTTTCACAAAAATTTTTAGTATGATGAGAAAGAGTAACATGAACTTAGTATATATTTCTTGTTTACTTGAGTAGTATTTTTTGGAACTCTCAAACTTCACATCATGGATTTTCTTCACATTATGTTCATCAAAAGAGAAATATTAATCCTCACTGCATTAGTGATATTTCACTTGAAGTCATGTTTCAAAGGATTGAACATTTTTTTCGTTTATACTGTCATTATCGGTTCTTAAAGTGTGATCAAGGGAAAAAATCCACAATAAAGATACGTCAAAATAATTTTTCCATTTTCCAAACAAAGGATAATCTCTCTTAGAAAAGGATTTAGAATGTCATTTCTTACGTAGTGGATAACTGTGCTAGTAACACACAGAATTTACCAGGGGTTGGCCAGTTGGCGAAGTAAATGACATCTTTTGAAGAAGTGTAGTGTCATTCACATATTACTGTCATTTCCAATTAAACAGAAAGTATATTTGTTATGGAATTAAATAGAAATGGTAGAACTCATAATATACTATTTACCGCAGAAACAACACATCATACTAGATTCCATTGAAATAGAAACACGTCGCGCTAGGTACTCACTTCAGCGTCCTCTTGTCTTCTCGCTCCGAAACAGTGAACAAGAGCATTTTCAACATGAGCTGAATAGTGGGAAGAGCTCTTCTGCACGCGCGCATGCATAGCTTTCGGAAGTGTTCCCTTTACATGCAATCCTTTTGTGCACGTTACACGCTTAAGCTGTACATATTGTAAACATTAACATGGACTTCATGCATTTCTAATAGACCAGAAAAAAAAAGAATGTTCGTCACGTATTTAGTTACGAGCTTTACCGTTCATTTCCTATCGATTCATAGGATCGCAATAATGGTTGAGGTCATAAGAATTATTAATGGTGAGTAGTATTAGAGATACGCTAGTAACATGCGTGACCTCTGAGTGTGTGATTTCTCATACAGCCAAATCACATCGCACAATTTCTCACTGCTCACTGCTTCTATTGCACGTTCTCGAATAGTTCCGGCTTCTTTTCAGACTTCAGAAGAAGATCAGAAGTCAGCTGAGCGCCTGCGACGCCCAATGGGTTAGCTTTATTATTCCCGTGATCTATATCTATTTGGTCACAGTACAACAATGTTAGATCGTACAGAAGCGACATAATACGAATTTCGTACGCTGGCCTTGCAGCTGAGTACATTAGCGCCTCTACCCGCCGGTGAGTATCAGGAACTCATTATAATGCTCGCTCAATCAATTACCGAGTAGCATTGGCTCAACAGGATGATATTCACCAAAAGAGTGGAAACGCAAGTGTTCATTAATTTATTGTAAAGTACTCGCTTTGCTCGCCCCAGACCCCCAAATAACGGACTGCGCCCATGCTAAGGCATCTAGAGGAAAATGCCTTATTGCAAGATTCACTGCGTAGATCATCGTACGCGGAGTGCATCCAGTGACACTTAATCTAGAAGCAGAAAATAGGTTTTTGCTGCACCGTATAATTCATAGCAATAAAAATATACAGAAAAATGCCTGATTTATTTACTATCATGAATTATTTTCAAATAAAAATATGTATTCCTCAGATCTGTCTCGTAAACATTCAAAACTATTTATCTCTAAATTGTTGGTATATGCATACCAACGTTACCAATGTATATGATAATGAAATAAATTACGTCTAGAACTTGTCTTTTACCACTGCACTAGGCAACATTGATATAATTATTATCAATTAATGAAACAACCTTTTCACTTTCTTGCATTATTTCTACGAACCATAATTTATCGAGCCTTGAAACCAATGTCCTTTCAAAAAATATCGATGTGAAATTTCAAGTCATGTGTTACATTCATTCCCTGCTAATTGGTAATTACATACTAATAAAACCTGAACACACGTACGAAATGAAAGTACAAATCAGTAAAAAAAATTCAGTCAATGCACGTTTGTAATGGATATTGATAATATATTCCTTGAGTGGTCATTCTCAAGGCTAACTGCATTCAAAGAGTAAACAATAAGCCACTTGCATGCAAAAGATACAAGGAGTAAAACAAATACTAACTTATAATGATAAAGAGAGGCGACAGATATAATTTCTTTTTAACAAGAAGCGTTGAAATATAAACTAAAATTTTTAATCGTATAGATCCTTAAAAATCATATAAATAAAGAAAAATATACTCACTGGATTTCGCTGAGTATCTTTGCAATGAACATAAAATGCAAACACGGTTCATTGTTGTACATGTTGTAAGAGATTAGAAAGTAGTGATTGTTATTAGAATAATTAATAAATAAGTTTAAAGTAGACCATAAAAAATTGTTCTTAAATATAAAATGAACCTAACATTCTTTTGCGTAGTATAAAGTATTGTCTCTTGCTTAAACGTTATTCTTTAAAAACGTAAACAAACTTTTACGATGAATAGATACAAATTTTCAAGATCTGCTGCATTCATGAATTGGCTTGACCATGTCTTATTCTATATTAAAACGCGATATAATTTAATAATAATCTTAGTATTTGCACTTTTAAAGATCGTAAAACGAATTTCATATCAATTCTATAACAAAAATTCCAAATAAGTAATATCAAACATGTCTAGGATAATAATACATTTCTTATAAGTATCTTACGTATTCAAAAACTCAGTTTGGCAATGTAAATAATAAGCATCTTTGTAACGTAAATAAAATACAAATACGTATCTAAGCTAATCATTCGCAAAAACGCATACGACACATTAATGAATAAATGTTTTTTCGGCGGATAAAATTTTACTACGATTATGTTTGGCAACTTGTCATTGTTATTCTTCAGATGTCATTTCAAATATATTCTCAAAGATCCAATTTTTGTCATTTTATTTTTGCACAAAGACACAAAGCAATTTAACACATATGGTACACGTCTATAAAACCTTAAATAACTTCCAGTATCCTTTGATAAATCCCAATACGATTCTTCTGACGTTCGCCGCCATTCTGCTACTCGCTTTTCTCGCTGGGGGTTTATCCCCAGACTTCCAGTTAAATTGCTGCGCTCTGGCGAAGGTTTTTATCATTTTCACTTATAAAAGAAGATTTTTAACTACCATTTGAATAAAAATTCTGTTGAGAATATACTCAACTCTATCTACTAATTATGAGCCATTCTTTATTAACAGAACCCTTTGAACAATTACATATTAAGAAATTTCTGTATATCATGTTCGAATTTTTTTGTCAGGGTTAACTACATTCAATAAATTTCTATAATGTATTAATAACGCTCCGCTCGTTAGAGGCTGTAACCTGACCCTCCCTGTCCACTCGAGTTACAGTTTGAGGTATGCGACCGTTCTACGCCATCTAGAGATTTAACTCTTATTTCTAGATTGATATGATTCATACATACACATACATACATTGTGACTGAGCAAGTCTTCTTGTGAGAAACCAAGAGTGAACTTACTATTAATGATGGTCAGAATATATTTCAAACCTATTAGTACAAATTATGGACCATATTTTTCATTAAAACAAGAGGGATGAATTAAGTATTACGAAAAAAATTCATTCTATATATTTATTTTTCTTTAAAACTTGAAGATGTATTGTGATTTTAAAAAATCTAAATATTGAGGAACATACTGTAATAAACAAACATATTTCATTACGTCAATATCATACTGCGGATATTACAAATAAATGTTATATCCTGATTAAAAATTCCTTTACTTTGTAAGAAACGCAAAAGTAATATTCAAAATGAACGTAACATATTATTTCGTAAAATGTTGTGCAGACAAAACTCAAACCTTCCTTTATCAACGACCACTCCTTTCCCCTACACCACGAGATCCGTAGTACAGATGCCAAATATATCAGGTGTAATAGGACTTTAAAACGCAATGGCAATTAAAATAAATTTTGCTAATTGAAATTGTATTACCAAGTATAATGTCACAGAATACTTCTTTATACTTTCCAGAAACGATTTTAAAGTAAACTAACAGAAAAGTTCGAATGGAAAATACACAATAGCTAGACTTCAAACTTATAATATTCGAATATTCTAAGACTTACAAGCGTTATATATATATATATATATATATATATATATATATATATATATATATATATATATATATATATATATNGTTAGAAGGCAGACGTTTTATGCCTCAGGTTATGCAGCCAAACCTAGCACAATGAACGGTAATTCACAGGTACAATGCCCATGTGAATGTTGGGTTGTAAATCCGACTCTGTGACAGCTAACAGGAAAAGGGACATAAAAATAGAATCAATAAGAGAATAGGAATATTGTTTATTCTCATTATTACCAATAATATATTAACCCTTGAATGAGAAATGCGAAATACAATAACATCTCTCAATAATACTGATACAAATTAACATTGATACGCCATACTTAATTCTGCAAACTTAAATCTAACAAGAAAAAAAATACATGGATAAATGAAAATGATAGTACATCACGTAATTGACGCTAAGCCATGATGCAGGGATATATGCTCCCTTCATTTGTAGCAATAAATGATTGCAATGCGTAGCGAGCACGTGTGCTGCCATGCTCACAATGTTCCAAATTGAATAGTTCTTTCCAATCCTAATCAATTACTCTTGAATGCTATTACTATATATGATAAGCAAACCTTGAAGCCGCGGTCCTTTATGTGGATAATAATTGGATTTGCCAACAAGATGAGGCCACTCCGGTAGCGCAGCGCCCTCGTGGTCACGCCGGAGATGCGAATGCCATCACAAGGCATATGTCGCGATTAATCGCACTAATATCGACTTGATAGGACTAATGAACAGTTGCCTCATCTGGATGCCATTGCAATGTATACGCATGTCCAAATATGTGCTAGTAGGTACAACACCATGTTCATACAAAGCGCAACCTTACGTGCACAAGCAATTGCCGCACATACTTTCCCATTCTGTAGGGACTAACTGCCGACTGGGGACTGACTGGGACGCCTCTGCTATGCGTGGCAGTAATGCCCTTTTTGTCGCGAAAACGGGGTCTATAGTACTAACACAAAAGGCTCACTTGTAATAATGCACTCCAATGGTGGTTTCCAAAACTTATAATCTATGAAATAATTGCACTATAATGCAAGGACCGAATATATATATATAAACTGCAAAAGGCTCATGGTCAGTTGTTTGCCAAGGCGCCCGAACAGTGGCGCCTTCGTGACGCTAACCATAACTACTAGGACATATGCCAGTAATAAGCGTTTATAAGATTGCGAATGAACACTTGGATTTACGGTTTATTTCCAAAGAAACCATGCATTTTGGGGATAAATGTTTTGTACAAAAAATAAAATTGAATTGTTTTTCATTTACTTTTACATCACTTCAATAACATGCAAAAGGTAAGCAACGTATATTTTATGTAACGCGTCAAATGAAATTTCGCAATCTTCAATATTAAATACGTTATGATGGAATGCAAATGGAATAACACAAAACATGGAAGTAATCATCATCGTCAGACATAATTATTCTTCCAATATGTCGAATTACAGAACGTTTCAACAACTGTAAGTCAAGTAAATCGTGAGTTGATTCTAACGCCAGCAATAACAAATTTTGCCGTCCGCGCAGTACAAGTCCGCGTGGTATCGTAATCCAATGTTATCTTATAGCGTAATTTTCATCCCCCCAAAATGTACTTCAAAACTAGAATTTTTGAATATTTTTGAATTTAGTCATTCATTGCAGTTCTATAGCCACGAGCATACCAAATTTCATGTTTCTATGACTAGTAAAAGTATTCTTTTAATTTTGATATATAATTCAGTGAATCAATCAGTCAGTTACATTAACGGGATTATAAGGACTCATAGTTGCAGCAAATAAGTTTATTGTCCTCAACGCGATCATTGGCAGTTTGTGACAACACTCTTGATAATAAATTGTTTAATTATTCATTCATTGTCAGTCTGTCTGTCTTGATGTTGGTACAAAGATTGTATTTAGTATAGCCAACTCTTCTACTTAGCCATCGTTCATAAGGGTAATGACAAGTGTACCTCATGTTATGTTGGCAGTACTTCCGGAATTTTCAGAAATTATATCTTTCACAAACATCGGCCCTCATTTTAATTAACTGGTTCTTGAGGCACTATTCAGTTCTTTCTGCATCGAGCGTGTGAAACGAATATTATGTGTGCCTTAGTTTGTTGTGGCATTACTTTGTATTTTTACAGCAAATATTCCCTTTCTAACTACTATTAATATTTATTCCGATGTTGCTTAAATTCGTAGAAGTTGATAATTAGTGTTAATGAGCCGTATTACATTATTTTCGGTAAAGTTCATGACTTTGAGTATAGAGATAGTAGCTCAACACTATAAGGCGAGCTGCGTGGTTTGGTCTTTATTGACACGACTGTTTGAAATTAGACTACGTTACTACTATGAGGAGCTACGCGAAGTATGTTTGCGAGTTTTGAGAAATTCCGCCGCATTTCATTACCGCTGCTTGCATTTAACTACTTGTGGGAAAGAAATGGTGAAGAGCTACAATTCTATGAGTGAACAAGTTGCGTATCTTTTGCAAACCCCTACACGTTACATAGAGGATAGTGATTCTACTATCTGTGAACACCGTTTCGAATAAAGCACAAGGGGCTCTAGTATGTTCTGTATGGAGGCTTTAAAATGCTTAGAATTGGAGAAGCGTGTAACTTTAACACGATTCGATTAGGTGTTATGAAACCTAACATAATATAATGAAAGAATTTTTATTTTTGTGTAGTGTACTGTAGGTATTGAGTAAAACTTAACCATGTTGAAAGTTTATTTCTGAATTAAGAAAAACAATAATAAAATTGAGGCGTTTAACAAAGTTAAACAGGGTTTAAGTAGTGAAACAGGGTGCTAAGAGTAGTTAAATCGATTGGATTAAATTTTCATAACATACTCCTAAGTAGGTTCGAAAATTAGATCATTCTTCAGTGCTTCTGATTTTGTCTTAGGAATTAAAAATGTGTAGTATTTCGTATAACCTCTACGTCCTGAGTAAAGATCTTTTTGTAAGCTAGAATTATAATATTCAGT
>NNCF01127820.1:311695-334334 GCA_002313205.1 Laupala kohalensis
TATATATATATTAAATTGGTTTCATACAGTTGATTTTTCCAAAAATGAAAAACAACTTTCAGCTTCCCTCCCTGCCCTAATAGCATGCGCTCTTATCGTATACTTGCTGGGCGACAGACACCCCACTTGCACATATTCCCTTCCCTTAGAGCACCCTACTCTAATTTTTCCCCCTACTCTAATCCGCTGTAAACTTCCGTGACATGTGCTTTACAAAAGAAATCACCTTCAAGATTCGTAATACATACTGATTTAAAGATGAGTCACTTCAAAAACAATTGAAATATCAACATTAAAATTACTCTGTTTAATTAAGGCATCCGAAACAACATAAAGCAGCATCCTAATATTGCGTTCTTAGTCTTCATACATTATGACTTGTACCATCATAACTTTTCGTATTCCGCGTATGGAAATTTATGCGCTGTTAAAAAAAGGGACGAATGCAGTGCAGTGTAAATCGACGGGCACGCTGTGCTGCGGCGACATTGGAAAGAGCAACTGCGCGCAAGTGACGGTCGCCAACGTTGATGCAGTGGGCCGAGGCGACTGGCGCTTGGGGAGTCACGCCATAGGGGTTTATTATTAACCAGGATAAAAGCGTGTTCTGTCGGCCGGCCATGGCGACGATGGCCGGGGTTGGTCTGTGTGACGTGGTAGCAGGTGTGGCGGTGCGGAACACTCGTTCGTATCACAATGGCATTTCCTGTGTCGGAGCCTCTCTCTAGGGTCATGGACACGCTTGCTTATACGGAAACGTTGCAACGCCTTCTGAAATAACATCTTCTGAAAACGAAAAAAGAAAAAATCCTTGAAAACGCGCGGGAATTTTTCTGATGAGTGTAATTCACTCGATGTGTCCTGGATATTTAAATTGCTCTCGTCCCAGACGCTTCACACAATTACCCATATTATTTTATTTATTTATGTCTGCATCAACCAACATTACATGCCATTGTTTTGTAGTGCATCCATAGATGTTAACATATGTTTCCCCTTTACCCACGTATATTAATTACAAATATCTCATAATCATAATCTACTGTTCACAATATGTCTTTCAGTTCTTCTTTAATTCTCCAAATATTCTCTACATATTCTTGCTAAAGTTTAAATTCCTCTTCTCCATCCACCAATCTGTACCACTATGACAACTATATCTTCGCCTTTCATCTGTGTACTATAATGTACCCTCTCTGCACCACAATCTCATATTAGATTCTCAAGCGTGTCCAAATGTCTCCTGTTCATCCTCACAGAGACATACACCACCGATCAGTATCTTAAATATATGTGGATGATAAGTTTATCAAATTTTTTGAATTTTTGTCAAGCTTAAATTGTATTTCATTCACGACGTTTAGAGACTATTTTGTAACTTCATCAAGAGATAGAATATAAATATTCAGTATATTAGTAATATGTCACAAATAAAATATTTAATAAAAGGAAAAATAAAAGCAAATAATCAATAAATCAACAAAACAAATAATTATAAAATTATTACAATCAAAACACATATCAAAACAAAATTATTCCTTGTTTTTGTATATGGTTTCTGCTTTTTTGTTGACATGACATGTTACTAGGATACTATATTTATGTATATTCCCTGATGAAGTCGCAAACTGTTGACGAAACGTCGTGAGCGAAATAAAATTAAGTTATCAAAAAGTAGACATTTTTTTATTATGTTACAATGAAAGATGTTAAAACCACCACTACGTGGATATGAGTTTATATCGTCATGCCCAGTCAACACTTCTATCTCTTTATTTCACATTGTTTGATCGATAGAAACCTCCTCTGAAAGAGACCCCCTACCAATCCACCTCTCTTAGTTAGTGACCGCTTACTTGCTATCAATCGCACAGGGTTTTCACAAAAAAATACACAAATTTTCATCTGCGAGTGACGAGTAAAAATTTAAAAAAGTGTATTGGCTCATCCATCACATTTCATTCAATTTCATCAAGTTTGATACAGATCCATCAAATGAAATGAAATTTGTAAACAGCAAGGATGAAAACATTCATCTTTATTAAGAGAGTTAAGAGTGCCTTATATATCTGCGTGATAATTTTCCAACACAATATTTCATTTCTGTTTAATAATATTAGTTCTTAATTAACTAACAACAAGCTTCTCTTGGGAACTGTCAGGGGTGTTTTCATGTTGCAACGCTTGATATGGTATTAGTAAAATGGTACTTCATAAAATTTAAAAAAAGCAAAGGATAAAGTTTGAGGACAAAGCTACGTACACGAATTTTCGAAAAAAAAATTGATACACGTTGAAACAATATCTCGCAAATGAATCCCACAATTTTCTCAAATATGCATGTATATGAAGAGTGGTAAATACTAAAACACATTTCTACATCGATATCATTTTGTTCGATTTGTCAGCAGCATAGCCAACTAACATTTCCAAGCCGTAATTGGCAATACTGCAGCGGACATTCGTCTAGTTGACGCTTGTACAGCTGTCAGTGTTCCTCATAGGATCCGCTTGTTCAGTTGTTTCCTTTTGTCTAGTTGAAGAGCATGGCTTGGAAATATAGTCAGCTATGCCAGTGGGTATGCTTAATTATTGAACTTGGTCTACAAACCTTATCCGTCCCGTTTATGTTGTATACTTTATACGAAATCGTTATTATTATTTTGTTCTATGTTATTCATTGTTAGAACATCCATTATTTGTATTAAAGCAATGACATGCATAAATCTCTTAAATTGCGGTGAACCTCACCGCCAGGTAACAGATTAATTATGTTTCGTTGAATGAAAATGAGAGACGGGACCGAGATTTCTAGCTGTAATATAAGATTCGAACTGAATAAATAAGTAATAATATAGGAGACGAAATTATGCACTCCTGAGTTTCTTAATATGATGATATGATTTCTTACTTTTATTTGCGTCTCTCTTTTTATAATTAAAATTGAAATAAGCTCAACCTGTTATTCGTTATGGAGAATAAGGTCGATAATGAATGTTAAATACTTAATACAACACTCGGATCTTTAAATTTGTACAAAGAATATAATTGTAAATGTACGCAAGCAGTTTTTCAGTTCCTTTACTACAAATTCTACTTCTCCTTCATTCTCCTCGTAATATATGATTGGTTCCATACATATAACCATGCATTTATAAGCTAAAAAGTTCAAAACTAAGCGGTTATTTCTTTCACTGTTCTAAGTCACAGGATATATATTATATTCCAAGCGCGTAGAAAATTCGCTAGGAATTCACACGGTCTTCTCAACTTTAATCTGTTCAGTTTGCCAAGGAATGCAAGGTATTTGCGGGTGCAGGAGCAATGTGAGCTATCTCATAAAGCCGCGTAGCTGAGCCTCACACGTTGTTCGCTACTGTACTGAAGTGACGCATGCAAGGCCACCACTGCACGTTCAAGCACCTCGTGTCTGTTTTCAGAGAGGGGTTCTTAAATGTATCATTTTCTCAGTGGCGGCTCTAGAGAGGGGGCAAGAATAATAATAATAATAATAATAATAATAATATAACTGATTTATTACGTGGTGTGGCATACTCTTTTGCCTGACCACAATCAATAAATGCATAATAATCAACGCATATATTAGTAATATATAAATACATGAATATGTACCTATTAATTATAAATATGTTATTAAATATAAATATCAATAATTACAAATGAAATATAACTATTAATAATACCTACATATATAAATTCAAACATGAATCAAATCACAAATATTACTCTACTCACAGAGGTCATGGCCCCTCCCGAAACGAGGAAACGTAGTTTTCTTCTCCAGGGGTTCAGATGATTAATTTTCCTTGACTAATGGTGGACTAATTATAAAAAAATTATTATAATAAATATTTAAACATTTGTTTTATTTGATTATGATGACAATTATGTGTACAGTAAGTGTAACCACAACTACGAGATTATTCCTAATAGTATTCTGTTTATTTTTGCTGCACACAATTGTATTCAAGTAACTTTTCTCTGAAGTGAATGAATGACTCTCAAAATATTTTTATGAACCAGGTTTTACTATTTTAAAAATAGCTTACGTAACAAGTATTATGTAATCAAATATCTTTTTGGAATGCCTCCATCTACAAATTTTTCTTTGAGCCGTCTCTGCATGTTCTTCAGAAGATGCAAGTCGAGAACAAAAGGTATTTTCATTTTAGTTGGTATTAACTTCAAATCACATGAATTCGAAGTATTGATTAATTATTGAAGATCATATTTAGTAACAATTTAGGTTTCAGGTTGTTATATTATTATATTTAATTTAATTTACGGACTAATGACCGAATGAAGATATATTTTGAGGGAGACATCATCTGTTTCATTTTCATATTTCTTAAATTTACTCAAAATAGCCTATAAAACTCGGAAAAATAAATGTAAAAGACAATTATAAATTGTGGTCCAATTTGTCGCAAAAGTGTGAACAAGTAATTATATATGACAGATGATACAACAATCGTGCGTGAAGTAATAGTTTTAAGAAGATTTTCAATTAAAACGTTTACTATAATGTTGATTTTTATCTTCATGGTGAAGAAGAAAGTGTTTGCCTTCTTTTGAAAATTTGAGCTGAGGTATAATGGTGCGTGAATGATAGTAAATTTACAGACAATTTGAAGAACGATTAAAAGAGAGGTGTGTTATACCACCCAGACGCAATTCTGCGATAAAATCACAAACTTAGTAAAACTGATGATTCCGCTAATATAAAATATTTTCAAATATTAATTTTGTTTTTGATTCATTAATTAAGTTTTTAAATGATTAATAACGATGAGAAAATCTCCAAATAAGACGTATATCAAGTTACTCCATGGGTGGTTAAACTCTTTAAATGTATACTTATCAGTAGTTTTTTTTGTTTGAAATAATACATTCTATAAAGAAGAGTGTGTGTTTTAAAACACTTGTGAATTAACAGCTTTATAAACATTTGAAACTTCACTTGTTTGCTTAAAAAGAAACAAAAATCCGCATGAGGACCTAAAACACATGTTTGAATGTGAAATTTAGAAACTTCTCATTTTCATTTGATGGTTGTGACCATATAAATTCTAAGAATATGAAGGGAAATTGCGGAAGCAATGTTAGCTTGCTTTCAACCGAACAATACTACTATACTAATCTGGAAACGAAAGTACGTCTGTGGATAGACTCGTGGATGCTTGAAGCATTCAGAACAGCACATTGTATTTTCCACCAGTTTATTCCTCACGCCAAACTATGTAATGAAGTAGTCCGAGTTTGTTGATGTATAAGTTAACGTACTCCATGCACTTGAATGACAAACACGCTAGAGTTTGATATTGAAGGGCTTGTTGCAGCAAACTGGAGAGGAATTTGCGGAAAAATTTGTGTTGTGTAGAATTTTTATTTATTTATTTAGATATTTGACAGCAACAACCGTAACTGCAATCCATTTTTTTCAGCATTGAAATAAATATAGAATGATTAATATAAAAATAATAGACCTTTTATTAATGAAACTATAGACACAATCCATAATAATGAAAAAAAAAAACTAAATACCACCCAGATTTTACAAAATACGAAAGTATTTCTAAAACGCACGTTTACTAAATGTTAATTCACTTATATTGAAACCAGCTGAGTACTGCATTCGAGATTTGTATGTCGCTTTTTATTATTCACTTTTTTATTTCAAATCTAGAAATTTTCAAATTCACTTTTTGAAGTTAATTAAACAATGTTGAAAAATAGAACAAATTAGTGTGACTTATAGAAACGCAATAGAAACTTTTATTAACTTTTTTTATATTAAATATTACATTTTATTGTTCCTCTGTCATTTTAATAATATTTAATTAGTTTTATTTATAAATCCCCATTTGAGGTATCTCCAGAGAAAGTTCGTTGATCAGCTTCACTCCTAGATGTTCGTCGGGACTTTACCCCGTACAGGATCCAAGCGTGAGAATCTCCTGAAGATCGGCAACAATGTGTTGGTTTTCGTAATCCAATTCTTTTCTGATGCGGCAAATTTGGGGCATTTTCTTTTTAACTTTGCGTAGTGTTCCGGGTATAAATAAAATTGTGATTTTTGCACATCGATCCAAGATCCTTCATTAGTGGTAAGACTCCCATCCACCTAAGAATTTACATCTTTTATTGAAACGTTCTGCAAGTCATAGCACATTTTATTGAATTTTTTAAAATTAAATATTGTTGAAAGAAGAGAAACTTCTTTTCAGTTAACTTTTCTGAACAGTTTTCAGAAAGATCTTTTTAGTGCTACACGGTGAAACATTTGTTATTATCCTTTGAATATTTTAAATATTTTAAAATTGCGTCAGAAAGTTAAGAGTTTGTCTTATTGTTCATTTTATTATATTGATAAAAGGACGTAGTAATAATTAGTGCATATTGATGTAAATCTAATTGTGGAACATATTGGCACGGTGGAGTCGATACCTGCTGTGTCACCGGGCTGTCACGTTCCATTGATCGTGAAATTATTAGTATTAATCAGTTCGTAGCCCTTAGGCTGCGATGTGGATGGAACCCTGGAATACCCAGGTGCCGTTCTCTCCCGAGACACATCTGCGAGAGTGCATTGTAGGGATAAATGATGATGAAGGGGAATTTGATGTCAGTTTCTGCCTTGCCTGTCGAAGTGGAAATGTGATGAACATGCAACACGTAACACGAAACTTATCGTAATATCTATACATAAATTTTAATTTTCAGTGGAAATGTCAGTACATTTTAGAAATATAATTGCTTACGAAAGAAATATTGAAGTATTAAAATATTCTTACTACCACAGTCTCGTTTTGTTTTTTTGTTTTTGTTTTTTTTACATTTAGACACCAGAGGACTATTCCAGAAAATTCTCACCACATACAGCAGCGCTGTCCAACTAGCGACCCTCGAGCCATATGCAACCCGCAAAACGTTTTTACGGCCTGCGAGCCATAGCACATTTTACATCAAATTTTTCATCACACGTTACGGGGCACAACTTTTTGTTTATAAATATATGCTGTGAGAATGAATCTTTGATGTGGCATGTCCCGTAGGAAAAAATAGAAAAAAATATGTTCTGAACTACCTCGTCATATCTCACAATATGAACGCATTTTATTATAATAATAAATATTTAAAATTCTTCTTAAAAAGTAAGAAATATGTTATTTAATTTTTCCAGAATGATATAAAATAAAATGTTGACGAGGTTCAAAATATCGCGTTAAAAAAAATGAAAATTTAGTTTTATTCGTCGAGCAACATTTTGCAAAACCTCATCCTGTTGGGACCGATCGATCGAAAGAGTATAGAAAATGACCCGCGGACTGATAAGTTAAATAGTGTCGATACAGAGAGATATGAATAACATCAGAGAATAAAGAAAATATGAACTAATGCAAATCTTATTGTATTTCCATAATGTGCATGTAAAGAATACGTTAATAAATTGACCACCAGGTAGCACTCATTTTTTCTCTATTCCGCTAGATGACAGAATTAACCTAAACATGGCCATAAATACGTAATAAATACATTCGGACAACAGCGGTCATATTGATGCTCTCAGTCAGTTAACA
This sequence comes from Laupala kohalensis, assembly GCA_002313205.1. Taxonomy (NCBI): domain Eukaryota; kingdom Metazoa; phylum Arthropoda; class Insecta; order Orthoptera; family Trigonidiidae; genus Laupala; species Laupala kohalensis. Next base: position 319,297 of record NNCF01127820.1, read on the forward strand.
ATAAAGGAATGAACGAAGAAAATTTGTTCCTTGGGGTGAACGAAATGTCGAATTACTTTCATTAGTAATGAAAGCTTCCAACGACATGGACGCGGTATCGAAGTCGCGTTATTGCAATCGGGTCCTATCGATGCTCATCGTCGTCGGCAAAGCGCTCTTTAAAGGTTGTCAGACCTTGTCTATCTATGACCTTGCTTGAAAACAAACATGAATGAGTTCATGACTCACTAGTGACCACACTCAACTGACAACAACTGCTTTTAGTCACACAACGTAGCTGGAAAACATTCCATGAATTACTAGTGACCCCATCCAACATAAATCAACTAGTAATAACTGATTGAATAACACAACATGAGTTAGCAGGAAAACATTCCATGACTCACAATTTTTTTAAATTTTTTTTGCTGATACGGTGTTTCTATCTCCCTTTTTTTCATTAACGTATAGTTTCATTAACACCACATTTACTTATATCATCGACAATTCATCAACATAGATTACTCTTTTGCGCAGAAGTTAGCAATTTGAATCATTAAATCTCAATAAATTATTTTTATTCCTCAACTGTTAAAATCATTTGTGTAGGTTCAGCTAATAAGAGATATTGCAGATATTCATTAAAGACGAAAATTTGTCTTAAAGTGTTGTGACTCCATACTTATAAATTTAAAAAGTAATCACTTCAATAAATAGTATCTTCTGCATATATGGAGTCAATATGGCAAAATAACATAAAACTCCAACGGTAATTTTTTTCTTACTTTTTATTTTTTAAGTAATTGACGTTCGTTCTTGTGAACGAATTTTATTGGATAAATTACTTAACGATGAATAATAAAATAATTTGACAAAATCGAATAGTTAAGGAGCCATCTTTTACAGTTCAGTATCGAGAGTAGGTTCTGGGTTTCAGAATGAACGAGTAAAGAAAACTAAAATTCATTTGGGACAAATAAAGTATTCCAGTCATCTTCCTAATACAACCCATGTTCTCACAGACGTTTTATTATATTATAAAAAATATCTAGGTGACCCAGCTTTGGTCGGATGGCTCACAAAATGGTCATATGACTTTCAATCAAAAGTAATTTTTTTAAAATATAGTACCGATGTATGGCCACACATATCATGATATTGACAAAATAAATTAAAAGAATATATTTCGTAAAGGAATTCAACCCATGGTTTAAGTACTCAGTTACACTGCTGTGCAGCTATTAATATAACTAATGATAATTCCATACGTAACTATTTTACTAATTTGCTAACTGCGCAGTTTACGTTGGTCATATATGATTTTGGGCGTGTGTGTCCAGATTTAAAAAGTAATTCCTAATTTTATGGAAATGACACACTGTATTTACCCAGTGTAACACATACTGAGAGTAAACAGAAAATAACCAATTGTCTTCAATTGACTCAACGTCTCGAATATGTACGTGTGAGGTCCGGGTTCGATTCTCCGTCGAGAAAGTAATATTTTCATTTATTTTTGTCAACATGATCTGCCTTATTATACTTTCCTTGTGTGTTTAACATTTTTAATGTATTTTTTTTTTAATTCAATCAAAGAACAAATTTTAAATCAGATGTCTCGAAAAACGCCGGTTGGTGTGCTAATGATAGCGAATCTTAGTTTTCGAATTCTAAATAAAATGTCGTTGATGGCTCTTTACATGCAGTGGGTGCTCAGTTAAGGAGATTCAACAGGAAATGCGGTGGTCAAATCCGCTAGAACAATATTTTAATATTCCACGTCTTTGATTCCAGTGGTATCCGTTCAGTTTTGGCAACGCCTAACTCGTGATTCGGCTTGTTAATGTCTCGTTGTGTTAACTTTAATGGCGAAGGGTTACGTGAGGAAAATGTGTAACATGGAAAATAATTAGAAAAGTTTTTATTGAAAGGGAAAGAAGGGAAATGAAAGGGTTAAACTGCGGAGGAAGAAAGCTCAAGAGAATGGAAAAGTATACTAACTATATTCAATAGCAATAGTTGCTTAGATAGGCCTAACCTCCAAAAAATGAAAAAAATATGTAACCGATTATTAGTACATAGGAAATAAAAGAAATATTAAAAATAATATTTCGGTGGTGATAGTGTATTCAGATTTTACTTCCCTTGAAATAACTATGATATTCAGAAAATATTTTATTGAAGGTGCCAAAGTGGCAACGGCAACTAACAACTATTTGGTTCTGACTATTTTCTTTATTTCAAGTAAAATACAGAAATTTCCGTAGAAAATGAAATGCCAAATAAAATCCACGGAATTTATAGGGCAACTGCTTAAATGTTTAGTAAAAGCGATTATTTATTTCAGATAAATGTTTAAAAAAATATTATGAAAATGGCATTAAATCGAAATGAATTAACTTAATTTGAAATATTGTGGACTTGTAATTATTTAAAAAGAAATATATAAAAATTAAGAAACAACATCAAATTCTTAATATGAATCCTTCTCTGTAAGTTATAGTGGATGTATGGATGTTATATTGGAGTGGATATCGTTACATTGCGGTTCCTTTGTACTTTTTTTTCTTTTTTGTTCAAACAAATGCACCTCATGAACGTGTTACACGTGCGACAATGCCACATCTGACAAGAGCAAATATAATTATTGTAAGAGCTGTCGTTTGAGACCATGGAATTTTGCGTTTTCTCAACATGTATCAATATTTCATTTAATAACTCACCTCAGTCCATGTTTTCGACAGTAATTGCTAATTCAAACTTTTTCTTATGTCTAAAGTTTTTTACTCAATTCTCACAGTTAATTGTTTTGCAATAATCAAAAATATTTGGATGGTAATCATATCTTCATAACAAGCCATATCAATTGAATCGAAAAACTAAAGAATTGGTTTTGCAATTACTCGCTTCAAAACCCATGAATCGCTCTAAAAAAATTGTAACAATATTCAGGACATCAAAATGAATTAGTGTACCGAATTTCACAAAACTCTCACTGTTAATTCTTCAACCCATAGGACCTCCTTAAGCAGCAAACTTAGCACTTTTATTCGAATTTCAGTTATTCATCAACTATTTATTTAAAATAGACATGTTAGAAAGAGGATGAATGTATAAATAGACTTATCATATCATCGACAAAAATGAATTTAAAAAATTCCGCATCCCCGGACCTTCCGATTGTGAAGCATGCTCATTAGCACTAGACCACAGAACTCATTTAATGAACTGTATTATTTGTATTATTAACAAAGCAAGTATTACACAGGTGTTAAAATTAACTAAGCTACTATAAGTAACATTAGAATCTGCAACTAAATTATAAGTAGGTAATACGTTTGCTAATAAAGCTCTCTCACGTCTAGCATAACGACGTCTCCTTGCTTCTAAGCGTTGTTCCCTTCGTTTATTCGATGCATGCACACAGTCGACAATTTTCCAAACGCTGACTTCTTTGTTGTGTATTTACTTTAGCTATTCGTTTGTAATATGCCAACAAATTCAAATCGAATGTGCACGTTTCTAGTTCGACGAATCCTTCAGTGCTGCCCCCGGTGGCACTCATATATTCTTAACATATATACTATTCGTATGCGGATTTCCGAAAAAGAAAAACGAATCAGTACCTAGCCCATTGGATTTCTGGGGTAAAGATCCCCTTATATTCCAAATTTGGTGAAAATTCTTAGAGCTGTTTCCGAGATATACGAATGCATCCCCATGTATACAACAATTGATTGTTTCGTATATTTTATACGTATAATATTACAAAGTTCAATACGCTACGAGGGCTCTAATGATATTGATGTTGACGAGCCCTAAATCCCGATTTAAAAGAATTCCTATTCAATCTCATAAGATTAACCTTCATGTACACATTACGCGTAGTTTTTGCTTTTTACTATGAACATGTTGATAATTTCAATTACTTATCCTTATTTTTAAAAATTAGTGAAAATTATTCAATTTTCTTTCGAAGTAAATCTGAAGTTTTTAAACGTTCGAGATATGTAATAGTAACCTCGCTGAATTCATCTGAACGTTTGTACGCGTGAATTTTATTTTCTCGTTAGAGTTATATTTAATTTGGTAGACATAAATATTTGTTTATATACAATAAGGATTTATTTCATGTTTGTAGCCACATCATGGTTTTCAGTGAAGGTGCATAGGCGTTTTAGCTAATGAACAGATGTAATGTAACATTGCAAGTTTCATGTTATCGTTTTCAATTTTATGTTGCAGCGTAATATTTAATTTTAGTGTAACCGCGAAAAAATATTTTGGTAATTAAGTGCAAACTAGTGAAGTTAGGTATGATAAATGTGGAACAGCAACCGTGACGTCAAACATGTTTTGTAAAGCTCGTAAGAAATGTGTTGTTTCCGATTTCTGAAACTTCAGCTTCATAATAACGTGAATTACAAAACGCGTTTACTAGTTAGCAATCTTCAAAAATATTTCATGTATTACAACAATAATGATGATACTAATAATTATTATTATTATAAATCTTCGAATCGGTCTGTTTAGTGGCAGATTCTGCTCCTTTTAAACATGCGATCCTGCGGGTATATCGTACAGACGATGATTGGAAATTATTCTGCCCATTTACAGTTAGTGGAGTTTGACTTCAGAAGCGAGTGTCCCCTATCGAATTTCCACCCCTCCACACCGCAATGCCGCCTTTGAGCTCGTCACTTCGTCGCCGTAATTGGCGGGACTACGGAGTATCAGAACACGAGCTTTCGCGCCTCAACGTTTATGGAATTCCATCTCCTAAGCGTCAATTATCCACGAGATATCACGCGAAGTCTAGCATAGTGCGGGAAGGTGGCGAAGGGTTTGCTGCCAGCGAGCGACAACTAGCTGTTTCCTTCGCTCCAAGTGAGGGATGGTCGGATTGCGGGCACCGGCAATTTGCTACCACCAAGTTACTCTGCAACGTTGACGTGTTAGAAAAGTAGTAATATGAAATAATCTACGTGTTCCGTTCTACACTACCCGAACGGGGTACTTGACTTTTGTGTGATGGAAAAGCAATACATTTTTTTGATTGAGAAACCTATAAAATTGTAACGTGAATATGCTTGAGAGATACGTTTTATATGCATGGCGACGCATACTTCATTTAACTTTTTCTTTAACTTTCAAGACTGTTTCATATTATTAGCATAAATTTATTTGATCGATATATTAATTTATAATGTATGCGTTTGAAATACTACTCCAAACAACCGATTATATCTATTAAATGGAAAATAAGAGTTAAATTTCAATTAATGAGAAACAATATTCACAATATTCAGACTTTTAAATAGAGATGGCGAGGAGAAAAGAGTATGGAACGATGAGGAAGTGAAGGCTTGAGCAAGGATAAAAATAATCGCAACATGTTTGAGTAACCTGCCATCTGTTGTTAAATGTTTCAACAATTTTCTCACTTCATAGAAATCCCTAGAAAAATAATTTTCGTTTAAAATTAACGATTTAATTAAATGTCAGGTTCACGTAACGTTTCTGAAAGTAAGTTTCTTCAACCTTGTCATAAAAATTAAAACACTTTGGAATTCTCTGTTAGAAGCAAAAGGAGATAAAGCAGGAGTTATAACCCTTAAAATTTGTTATTTCTGAGAAAGTTCACACATTACAACTAAAACTTGAGATAAAAAATAACTGTTATATATAAAACACACTATTACGGTAGAAGTCACATGGGAAAACTATTTTCGTTGTTGAATATTTAGGGAAAGTGCTTATCTTTCATGTAAGTAATTTTCTGGAAATGAGATACTGTTTAATCACTTTTGGATCCTGCTATCTTTTTTATTTTTCATTTTTCAAAAGTATATCTCGGGGTTTTCAAAATAAAAATAAGGAATATACATGCTTATAGCTGTTTGCTTTCCCTATTGTTAAACCAAATTTATGCGAGTCAGTTCGTAAAGCAACCAAAGAGAACATGAATGAAATTTATATGTCAATGAAATATACATAAGAACTAAAGTTTTTAGATTATCTTGATATTACTATTTTCTTGGGATATTGTTTTAGATTTCAGTGTCAATACGTCGAAGTTATGAGTGCAGCAGAGAATGGACATGAAAAAGTCGAAGGAAAGAGGAGAGAAAACAAAAGTGCGAAAACCAACCCGCAGATCCATTCCTCGCCAGCGAAACATTCTCTGTACAAATAAAAGGGACTCGTCACCAACGAGGAGCGAAATCGCGAACACACACACGCGCGGGGTTTTCCAAGTGCGACAAGAGCCACCATCATTTGGAAACACGGTTTCTTGCCAGGTTGTTTTTTGAGAGTGCCCTTCAATTAATAACAAAAACAGTTCCTTGGCTCAGAACACCCCACGTATGGTATTATTGCTATTCCTAAAACACAAGTCCATATCGTCAGCTGAAACTTTCTGTGCCTTCCTAACAATCTATTACGAGTTGATTGCATCTACTTTCGCTGGAATTACCGATGTCAACTCGCAGATAAGTCGCCCTTGTTCGTATTGGAATTTCTTACTTGTGAGAAATGTGTGCTAAGTTTAGGGGTGAATGTTGATGACACATAATATAATTTTATTGAATTTTTGTTTTGATATTTTTACAAGCTAATTAAATTAAAAATAACTAAAAAAAATTAGGGGTGCAAAACCATTGCACATACTTTCTCACATACGTTTCTCCGTCTGCAGCATAGAGCTAGAAAAAACTCTATAGTAAAAAGGTCATTTCTGGTGTGATCCTCTATATTTTGGTCGTCTTCCAATGCTCTATTCATGCTAAAAGTCGCTACAGTTACAGAATCAGGGATGGCCAAAACGGATATTTCCGTGGAAATCTCGCTTTCGAATTTTTTCACGATTACAAAACTTTCTATATACTATGTATGTGAGAGTGTAACCAGTGAATGTAATAAGTTTTGAGATTAATAAATTTGATTGTTTAAAGTTCTGCCAATGCCTGTTTATTACGTCATTCAGATTAGCACACTCTGCCTTTTTATTACTAATACGTTTAACATAAAACGGTGTGAAAAGTAAAATAGGAAACTCAAATTAGAGTAATATCCAATTAGTTTTAAATTATCTACCCACGTTCCGCGAAAAACCGCTGTTTCTTCTTTTGGGGTGACAGTATATTCCTTCCGATTATAAGATTTACAGATCGGTACCCGACCACAGAAGAGTTAATTCCGTTACCATTACCTATTATTGAAAACGTTAATCAGAATAGTGGAAGTAAAACTATTTTAACAGAGGGTGGTTCCAGGGACCTCTGGGTTATGGATCAAAAACTCTTTCAATGCACAACTCAGTTGTATGAAAGGAGCGCATATTCTTCAATAACATCGTATGAAATATAGTAATCATAATAAATATTATGCTTATAAATAAAACCATAATTGTGCCCACATTTGTATAAAGGGCTACACATTGAGACATATTTAATTGAAATTTGAGTAAACTAATTACTCCAAAACGATATCACAAAAAGAGATGTCATTTTACTACGCTGATGACTTTAACATCATAAATCAGACCACGCAACGCCACCTTCTGTCCCACCTCTGACGAGGGCCTTGCCGCTGCATCTTTCTCGACATGAAAGAGTGACCTTGCGGATCCAATGGATCGATGGGACTGTTTTCCTTTCTCCAGAGCCACTCGTGCCATTACCTCGGAACAGAAAGAAAACAGCTCCGTCTTTATATTCCCTTAGCGCCTGAATCAATAGGTTCCTCCTTGCCTTAACTCTGTCGCACCCTTTTTCTCTCCGTCCCTTGCACTCAACCCCTGTCGTGCTCCCGAATACTGATGAAAGACTTTTTTCTTGCAGTTTGCATCTCTTGAGATAAATCAAATTACTCGTAAGTTCCATGTAAATCTTTCGATAGTATACGAGAACCTCCCTAACACGGGGAAACACATAAACTTAAACATTGATGTATTGTACTTAATATTTAGGGAACAATTGTGATTAGTGCAGCCACTTCGTGAGGAGACCACTTTCCTGTCCAACCGGATACAAAATATAATAATAAAGTATGAAACTTCAACGATCCATTCACCCATTACATTACATACAATACTATTTGAAGTACAATATTAAACAATAGTTATCGTTAACGAAGCTGTATTTTTACAAGCTTTTATTTAACTTCACCAGCTGTATTTTTGAAATTTTTTTAAAGTACGAATTTATTTTTTGTACAGTAATCGCAAATTTGATAAACAAGTGACGACCCTTCACTGGAGAAATGTCTTGGATGTAAGACTTATGCTCTTGAGGTTGATCGATCCCCTGGCAGTCAAATACACAACAATATTTATTTGACAATGTAGTTTCCATTCCAAACTTAAACTTGTATATTGTGAAAGACAACCTGTCTCACAATTATGAATATTTGTCATCACTCTACCATTCGTTAGAAACAATACCGATCAAACTTTTAAAAAATCTTAAAACAATCTCAGTTTTTCTCTGTGCTGCATAATTTCTTTATATTATTAGCATCTTTAATTGTATTGAATATTGATGTATAAGTATTTATTTGTATTTTAACGTTCAGTATGTATACTCAATATTTGTAATAGAAAGTCTACGAAAAAAGGTCGTAAGCTGATTTAATAATTTCTCTGCACTATATTTTTCAACTCTTCATAACATAACAACTAATTCTATATAGTTTAAAGCTAAAGATTATGTATTAAAACTGATAGTAAATCTATCAAATTTTATAGTTGCGAACCGCGGACTTAGTTGATCACGTTTCTCCCGAGTTAATTGTTGCACCAGTAAGGACTCCACTTCTATTAGACTAAGCGTTCTAAATTGACAACTACTTTCGCGTCTGCAAAGCAACAAATGGATATCTCATCGCAACAAAGAAATGGATTTCACGGGAATCAATTATAACTTTTGCGTTTTTAGGGTAATGAATAATTTATAATAATTAAAGTTTCCTCTAGAAAGCCCCATCATTCTTATTGGATGATACTAAATATTTCACAGAATGATTAATCTATCAAAAGTTTTTAACGAGAAAATGAGACCGAGTAACACGAGATGCCACTCGCAAGAACCCTACTTACGCACTTATCTTGTGATGAGTTCAGCCAAATAGTTCACATAGTGGCGAAAGTTCCATATTCGATTTCTGTTGCGGGAGAGTAAGAACGTCATCAACAAGTTTCGGACGCGTGTCACGTGACTAGTCTTCACTTGTTTTCCCTCGTCTCCAATTCCTCTTCGGACGCTCTCGAAAGTGACGACGGAGTATATGTTAGGGGAAAGTTCTCTTTCTGAGGAGATGAAGTTTCCAGCAAGTTGGAGAGCGAGAAAACATCCCCATGAATACTGTGTCTTGACAGAGGGTGCGGTAGCTGCGACCAATGAGAAGACGAATCAGAACAAAGCAATGGGTGAAGAGAGGGAAATGAAGAACTGGCGAAGAGATGAGTGATATAGAGAAATAGTTTATTGTTCTGAAAATTAGCAAGCTCGGGGACAACAATAAGAGAAACACTACAAAGTAAAAGAGAACATAAAACAAGAATCAACACATAAATACCGGATGCACAAGCATTTATGAAACACACTGAAAAAGCATTTTTGTAAATTCTTGACAAATAAGATCAAGCATCCCACACCAACCAAATAGAAACGGAACTCTTACGTTAAAAGTAAACTAAAACGTGAATGTAAAACTATACATTACAACATAGTTTCTTGATTACAGTTCAAAATTAACGTAAATTTAATGTTATTTAAGAACAACCTACATAAGATGAAAGGGATGAATCTATAATTGATCAAATATGTACCCAAACCTAAGTACATTATTAATTAAAAGAATTGATAAAAAAATCAAAATTTTGATAAATTAATAAACAATAAAGACATTTTTAATGTTGAGGAAGGGGAAATGACAGATTGGAAGTAAATGAAGTCACAGTGAGTTGCTTGGAAATAAAAATGTATTTCAAAAAAAACAAGCCGTTTTCAAGATTTATTGCGATGCTTCATTTTTTGGTGATTCTGAGAGCAACACCGTTCACATATGTAAATGTACATACACATATGACTTCAGACATAATGGCAAAACGGAGCCTTACTCGTAAACGTTTAAAGAAGTCGGAAATTATTTGTACTCTACTTTTTCGATGATTCTTGTTTTATGTACACTCGTCATGCATTGAGACGCTGTCCCAACATCGTTGATCTTAGCAAAGTTTTTACTCTTCGTAAAGTGCAGAATGAACGCTCAATAGTGCATGTGGTACAAGGTTAAGACAGAGAGATGAACAAAGCTCTTTTTGTTGCAGAATAAAAGTTTTCAGCTTCGTTTGCTAAATCCGCTAAACTCAGTTCCTTCCGCTGCTCTCTACTGAAATTTTTTTTATTTCCACATGGCATACCACAATTCAGTTTCAAAACCAAATTCGTGCAAATTATAACTAGTGGTGCAAAACCGTTGTACATATTTTCTCATATACGTTTCTAAGTCTGCTTTAATGTCGCTCTCTAGTACAGTCTATTAGGAGAGGAATGATTTTAACATGTTACTCTATATATTAGTCGTCTTCATTTTACCCTATTTAAAAAGTTTATGAAAGAAATAATTTTACTAGCATTTATATAAAATCTCTAATATACGAATTCTATTTTTTCGTTTTTTGAGGAGAGAAGAACAGTATGATTTATATTCTATTTCAAAAGATATATTTATTAATAAATATAAAGATAATTAGGATAGTATTGCGCGACAACAAAGCCAGCAGATCATTAATATTCTTATGTAATTTAATTAAAAACGAACAAGTTTATTTTGTTTGCAATTTGAAATTATATTGAACATTTATCGTATGTATGATTAATTTCGGTTAAATAGGTGATACAGTTTGATTTATTTACTCCCTGTTATTTCGTAACGCTCTTTATCTATCTCGTCAAAGAATTATGTAAGTGTTAAAATATATTATTTACCATAATAATATTTTTAACGATTGAAACAGCTATAAAGCATTGAATCAAAAAAATCCTGAAAAATAAACAAAAAGATTTGTCACACGTGTCCTTCAACGCAAAAAAATCACGTAATCAAATTACTTCTTCAAATGATAATAATATAAAATAACATCCTCACGCATCAAATAATTTACACGAACATATAAAAAAATGGTTGGCGTCGGATGTTATTTTAAAAACCACTTTTTCGGAATCAGGGACCTCAAAAATGAATATTTCCGTAAAAACCTACTAATCGATTTTTTTCTCATTAAATTTTTTTTCATAACTACTCTTAAGAAGAGATGAAGAAAAACAAAGTTTTTTGGTTTGGCTCGGACGTTCTCTTAAAAACCACTTTTTGGAATCAGGAACCACCAAAGCGGATTTTTCGACAAAGTTACGATCGATTTTTTTTTCGGTTCTTTATACGACAAAATCAATGAACTATAACACTTTCTTCGGGCTCAAAGCCAATAATTCAACTTATTACTGTCTTTTATTAGAAATTTGAAAGTAAAATAAATATTCAGAATATTATTTTACTCTACCTCTGTTTCATCCATGTTAAATAATATTCAAGCTTCTTGAAATAGTAAACAAATGTGTAAGTACAGCAGATGGAAATTATTTCAGTGCGTCTATATCAAACTTTCAAGCGAAATACAGAATATTTAAGCATAATCGTTGGACCTGTTTTTAAAAAATATTCAAAAATGTACTTTGACCTTCATGTGAAGTGCCCTTTGTGTTCAAGTAAAAAGAGAATTGAAAGCACGTGTATATGTTAGAAGTAGATTCTACCCTAAATACGAGAAATGAAAAAAAATTCCATTCGGTCAGGAGTGCTGCGCACGCACGATCGGACGGACGTTCGGTCAAAAACAACTTTTTCGGAATAGGTGGTCTCCAAAATGGATATTTCCGCGAAAATCTCGTTTTCGAATTTGTTACGAGAGTGTAACGTTTTACCAGAAAACTGAGAATACGATAAATTAGAATAACGATCTTATTCCATTGTTGAAGTTGACAATGGAGTGAACTAGTGTTAATAAAGGTCTTAACAATCATGACCACTATATTAACATTTCACTAGTGTTAATAAATGTTATTACAAATTAATGTAATATAACATAAATTTTTAAGATCTGACCTTGAGGAAGGAGACATCCTGCATCTCCGAAACTTTGGCTATAAATGACTGTTTTGGAATAAACCTATTTGAAAAACTTCTATTCTTTGTCCTGCAAATATGAATGTATAAGTGAAAGTGTTAAAAATAGTGTTCCTATGATTGTCTGAAATAAAACGTGAGCATATTTATTTGAATCATTTACAAAGACAATCAATACGTTTTTATATTTTTATTAAAAGTTAAATAAGCTAAGTTTCGTTCATAGTAATTTCAGGCGCTTCAACAGAAAAAGCAATAAAATCTACGATGAAGGGTGCAGAGAAGCCGAAGTTGTTTTATATTTTTCTACCAGACAAAAACACTTGAAATTGTTTTTCATACGTAAGAGCGAACTTACAATAAGTGCAAACAGCAATTTAATTTAAGTCATTTAATGGTTGATCTATGAACACTGAAACCCATATTGAGTATTAAATATATTGATTGCATAAATATGAATTATGTCAAGATATTTTCATTCAAATCCTTAGTATACTAATTGATCAGAACATTTAGGATTTAGGGGGCGGGCAATTACCCACCCCCTTCAACCCCTGGCTATACCTTTGATGTATATGGTTGGTTAATTCGTAACAATATAAAAACATTTCTCGCAGTTTCAGTCCACGATGATTGTGCGGTAAATTCTCCTTGGAATAAGAGTCTTTTAATTTATAGTGACTGCATGGAAGGTCACAGCACAAAAAGGTTTTTAGTGAAGCTGAAATACCCACACCCACTTCGATATTTGAAATAGGTGCCTAACAGGAGTACATGGTGTTGAGGACCACTACTAGGCAAGGTTATGCCAGCATGAGTTATCCTTCTATATACTCGTAAAATATATTGGCTACATTAACTTGACAAATGGAAAAAAGAAAATCAGATAATTGCCCGGATATATTTAAATTTCCTGAACTATCTACGATGGATTTGGTTAAGAAACTAAATTTTAGGAAAGACGCCAATTTTCTCAATAACCGCCCACTTAGAACCGTAAGTATTGGGAGAGAAAAAACAATAAAAATCTTAAAAGAAACTAATGAAAAGACACATGAAAATAAACTCTCTTAAAACCAGATTTTGGTACGTAGAGCGAAAAACAAGAAAATTAAATTGAGTCGTTAAAATCTTAAGTGTGATTTGTATAAAGAACTGTTACGCCAATTATAAGATGATTATAAAGAAAACGACGACTCGGTGACATTTTGAGCACGTACACCCCTGAAGATTTCGTGTAAATGGGCAGCGAGCATTTAAGGAAAAGCGTGGCAGCAGAGCAAGCAGAAGAGGTTCTTGTGAAGGGCGTCCTAACCGGAAGAAGAGGGAGCCTTCGTAATTGATTCCGGTTCCTTCCCTTTACAAAACGCCTCTCGCACCATTCGCTTCACGCTGGCCCTTGACGCCTCTCTTGCGACAGATTGCTCTCTCGTAATCTAACTCATTCTCTAAGAAGTGATTTGCATTGCTATTATTCGCATTATACAGACTCTCTCTATATTATTTAGACGTTATATATACTCGACATTATAAGTGATTGATCTAATACATACTAATGACGTTATATGTGCATTGTATTTTATTTACTTGACTTATAGATACTTACGACACTACACCAGTGCTTTCCAGTAACAACCTGATAAGAGCATTTTTTACCAAAAGGAACGAGATAATCTATCAAAAACATTTTTTTTGCTAAGTTTCATTCATATTACTCTAGACGATCAAAAATTTACATTCTTCTCGAATAGAGTAGTGGAAATTTATGTATTAGTAAGAGAGGCAGTGGAAGTATTATATGATATTCTTTCCCTTCTCCTGAATGAATTCAAGGAAACAAATAACAAATAATAAAATAATATAAATTATAAAGGATATATGATAAAATCAGTTCTTCATTTTCTTCATATGATGATAAAATCAGTTCTTCATTCTCTTCATATGATATTTGAGTTGAATGTCCATAACCCACATTTGAATATGTCGCAGTAAACAGTAGACAAGATCATTTCATAGGTACGGATATCTCGCTCGAATCCACTGATGAAATTGTTTTCTTGCAATATTAGTTCATTCATGAGAATTGCCATGATTGATTGAGCACTACTCCTTCCGCTAGCGTCGGCAAGATCATTGATTGCCAGTAGGGTCACTTAGGCCTCATCGCGGAGCAAGACCTGGTGACACTGATACTACTAGCTCAATTTTTACTAATTGTAGAGCACGATCGTGCATGTTTGTAGCCTAGCTATTGACAATATTAACGTGAACGAGGCATTTTCAAGCTCAAAACACTTTGTCCAATTGCGTAGTCTCAGAAATGCTGTATTCACTACCAGGTGAGCTCAATCCTCCTCCACGTGGCTTACCATACTATCATTTCTGAATTTTTGTAACATTATCTAAGACTTAAAAATATATTCTGACACAATTTTGATCTAAAAGTGTGTGGATCCAAAAATTACTCTTATACATTTTAAATAGAAATACTTCGATATGCGATTCGCTCCCATAAAAAGAGGCCTTATATATATTCCCTATTTTGTTTGTTTCCCTATTTTCGTCCACAATTACGTCTTAATAATTATTTTCAGTTCAAAGAATGAAAAGATTGTGTGTAATTTAATTTCAATCCTTCTCATTGCAAAATAGTTTTGTTACAATACACGCATATTATTTTTTTTCAGTCGATCGTAAAAATTTAAGGTCGAGATTAACTTCATTAGCTAACGCGCTCGCCTTCTACGTCTGGGGACGCCGGTTCTAACCCGGTCCGATCCAAGTAGAATCCGAGGTGGTGGACGGAGCGGTGTTCGCGGCAGGTTTTCTCGGGGTTCTCCCGTTTCCCCTGCCTATCATTCCACCACAAC